>JABASI010005011.1:0-13015 GCA_019776505.1 Tomocerus nigrus | reverse complement strand
CTTGTGTAATCAGTGGTGAAAATATCAATCGTTACTTTCAATGCGAAGGGTTTAAAATCGTTAGCCTTTTGTGAGGTTGACTGTCCCAAGCCGTTCTTTGAATCTTTTGTGTGGCGAATCGGAGCAAACATGCAAATCCACTGATTCCAAAGGCCTATTTTCTGCCAATTATTTGCTGACTCCGAAGAAACCCATCGAAACTTATCGACCTTGTATAGAAAAAATAGTACACCTTTCTATAATATTTAAGGGGTACATAGGCAAAAGTGTGGGCAAAAACATTACAAAACGTAAAAAATATTTACAATCCGAAAAACATTTCCATGGACTTTGAGCTTTTTAAAGGTTGTCGTGGCAATAGAGGGTATTCGATACTAGCAAAAACTTGGTTTGATTGATTGGTGGCTTGGTCAACTCGTGACTGGCGGTCCCGGGAAGCGGGAAGGTTTTCCATCCCGGTCCCGCTCGGGTAAAAGTGTTTTTCCCAGCTACAATATCGAGGGATTATGAGTGTGACTAGTTAAGGTTTTCATCACACGTATAATACTAAGTATTATACGTTAGGGCCGCGTGTAATCCTTGACGGAATATGAGCGGCGAACCACCTGTGTATAGCACCTGTACACTACCTGAGTCTCTGGTAATGAAGACTGCAGACTACAGAAATAGGCTATCCGCATCGTCTCATGCTACTACTTGTGTAGTAGTGTAGTGTAGCCTGTATTGTATGGTGGCGGCATTGCCTCATTGTGTCGAGGCTGTAGGCCGCCTGTAGACAGTGGATAGTGGGCAGTGCCCACTATCTACTGCCTACACGGCCTTATCTAGAGTGTGACCACTTTGACGGATCACCAATAGTTTCATCTTTCCCAGTACATTCCTCTAAAATTCCTCTGTATTTAATCACAAACCATGCCACCCCTTGCGGTAGCAGTGCTACTATTTTTTTTACTTAAAACTATTTACTTTGCTCTTAGCAATAAAAATACAGTGCAGATGTAGTCATTTTTATAAAATTATAAATAATATATTGTAATATACTTACCATAGAATAGAATAGAGAACAGATGGTTGACACAAAAAGCGTATCTTAAATTGAGTACCTAATTATAAAGTTTCGGAAGTAACTTCATAGAAATATCCTACCTATTCGTATGTCTTTATGCCTGCCTATCTGTTTGTCCGTCAAGGTGACAACCCGCATTTACGAGTTGATGATAAAGTAATCGAGATCCTGCGTGATAGAAATTTTGTACACGCGATCTAGAAGTGAAAGTTCAGCTTGAAATAGGAGAGGTATTAACACACCCTTATTGGGGGAGTGGTAGAGAATTTAAAAAAGTGCCATGTTTTTCTAAACGGATGAAAGTGCTAATTAATACTGAATACGTTTAGGCGATGTACACTTAGGTTTCATAGTAAATGTCAATGGTTTACAATGTTTCATTTGATATATTAAATTCTTGGTAGTTTAAATTCTAGCGCGCACAGCGCGGTGGAAGCAGACTGTCTACACGTATATAAACTTTTCTGGCTTTGTATTGTAATCGAATTATATTATTAGCCCAAGTATAGGCTTGGAACTGTTGGAACATTTAATTCTAAAAGGACCTGGACAGACACAGATTAAACGCAAATTAAAAAAATTAGTTCCGATCTCACATACACATGAATGCAAAGGTGAGAAAGTTCACGACAATGTTTCGCCAACAGCAACTAAAATAGATCCAAATTATGTGATTTTATTTCTTTTGTTAGCGTAGGGTAATCCAGATCTAATAATAAGCTGTGGTAAATTTGATTTTCATAACGTAATTATTCACCCAATATTTGCATCATCATAACCGGCGTAACCAACAATAAACTAGGAATAAATGTCGCTTGTAGGTTGTAGTTCATAGTTGTAGGTGTAGTCATATCTCTGTAATATTGTGATCCAAGAAAACAATCAAGGCGTTAAAAATTAATCCGTGATTCATTGTTGACAATGACAAAGCACAATTTTCGGATTTTTTAATTTTTCCATGATTACGATGTAGGTAATTGTCAATATAGGTCATTGTCTGTGTATCACTGGTAATCAGGTGAATATATTTTTTAAATACGGTATCTACTTGAACTGTGAAAGTAATCTAAAATTCATTTTGAAACAAATGCACTTTTAGTATCAGTTAAATAGCTTAGCACATCACAAATTTCACAAGTTGATGACATGATAAGATAACTCAGTAGGAATAGTGGGAAATAAATCATTACGTCAATGTTGTACAGCCGTTGTTATGAGCGAATAATAAATGCACACTTTTAAAGAAAGAAGAAACGATGGCGAATTCGTAGTTGCTCGTAGTACTCAACAAATTGTACTGCATCATCCATGTATATGTACACACACAAGTAAACACCTAATCCTGACTCTCTGTGTACTTTCTGCACTGTTCTGTTACTGACGATAAGCAAAAGCTCATCATCTTGCATCCGTTTCCGTATTCCATGGTTGTGGTGGTACGTCATTGGAAATTCATAGTTAGCTAATTTATTCGATGATGAAGCAATCTAACATTATTTTTTCCCAACCTTTACATTATTTTGTTTAGTACCTATTACTAAACAAGAAAATAAGCCACGGTTTCTTAAAAAATACCACTAGTGGGAAACTTCCCATTTCCTACCGGGAAAAATGGAAAGTTACAGTAAAAGCCCAAGGCAAGATCATTGTGTAAACTTTAAATTAAAACATTAGCCTGCATGAATTCCTATCTGTCTGCTGAGTAAAATTATGGATGCCAAGTCCAATGTCTTACTGCCATTTGCAATGCATTGATTTCTGTCTCTGTTTGCTTTTGGTACTCGTAATCGTATCACACTGTACTTTACGACTTAAGCTATACTTAGATTTTAGCATTGATTGCTTATTGTCGGATATTGCAGCCTTTCTTTCATCCGCCATAGAGTTTATCCTATGCTTCATCTTTTCCTATTGGCTTTCCAAACTATTTTCTTGGTGAGGAGTGTTAACTCACTAATTTGAAGCCATAAATTTTGTCCATTTAAAATTGACTGCGAAAAATTTTGAAAAAACTGGTGCTAGAATAATAGAAATAATTTAAAATTGATGTGAGACACCAATTTCAATAGATAACTGTTGAACTGCCTATGCAATATTGATTAGGACTGTTAAAGACGATCATGTCTGCCGTTTAAATATTTGTATTCTCTGCAAATTTTGAAGCGGCGAAAGACTTCAGTTATATAATTCCGTTGAAGAAGAAGATTTTTTGCTGTGTAAGTGAAGCTTAAGTAGAAGAATTCATGGCAATGGCATGCCGACAATGTTTGATGGGTAAAAGAGAAAGTTTGGAACATTGTGTTCTGTCCCCTATAGATTTCATAGTTTTAGAATAATTTTTATGGTTATAATTGAAATGACTCTCTTAAATTTGTTCTTGGATAAGTAAGAAAGGTACGTAGTATTCAAGGGAAAATAGGTTACGATTTAATGGCCTTAAGAGTGAAAAAAGAGATAGAGAACGACGCATTGAGTATAAGAAGTAGTAAGCTAACGACAAGTAATACGAAACCTGCATATACAAATACGAGTAGATATTCTCACTCAGCCTCGATCTTGGTTGAACTTACTATGTACTACCCGTTCAGGTTGATCAGAAATTGCAGACCCGTGGCCCGTGTCCCAAAAAGTATATTCGGAAGGTTGTGAGAAGTAGTATGCATGTGACTGAAGCTAAACTGAAATCCAAAGAAGACAAAGCAAAGGGAGAGACATAGAAAGCTCTATTTTCATCATTTTGTTTATTTGACTTGAGCTGCTTCGTTTTCTGCCCAGCCGGGCTCTGGAGGCTTTAAGAAAAAAGTTTTGACATGTTGATTGGCATCTCATTCCCTTTCATGTCAGTTGAGTTTTCAAATTGATTCCTATCCAATACCTTAAACTCTCAATTCCTATTTCCCTTTCCATTTTCTTTTCCTTTGCGTATATACATACCAAAATAGCTGTATCTTCGAGCTAAGGTAGGTGCATGACTTTTAAGTTGGTAGTCAAAGCGATGCGGAGTAACTCAGGCTGAAAACAAGAACGGATGGTCGAAAACTGACGAAAGGGCCTCAAAAGCATTCACATACCACACACATTCACAGGATGATGATGGTAGAAATATCCATACACTAGTGGAGAGTATAATACAGATAAACCAAGGTAGCCTAGGAAAGTAGAATGAAGTAGAAACTGTAGAACTTGTACTTTCTAGATGTTTTTAGTTTTTGCTGTTAAACCGCGATGACCATTTAAATAACGTAACTCTTAACTGTGCCATGTGTTTCATATGATTGTATGTCCCTTGTGCGAAATTAAGTGGGCACATGTACACCGCACCTTCCTTACTGGAGGGTAAATGCAATTAACCTTCTGAGCATGACTAGCTATCCTAAACTCTCTGGCATTTTCACGTAACTACAAATAATAGATATACGCGCATACCCTGTAAGTGGTTTTTCCTCGGGCTGGATTTGTGTAAAATCTAAATCAGACCTTCTCTCGCCTCTCCATTGAGATCATGCATGACAACCTCCAATAATTGTAAAAGTTATAAGCAAGTACAGATAATAGTTCCAATGTTTTGCATGAAATGGTTTCTTATGTCTACTCCACCTCTTTCTCGTCTGTATAGCATTTATCAATTGAAAATGTCTAAATATGTCGCTGCACGGCTATTTGTAATAGTTTCGAAATACATTCTACGGTCACCATATAATTACTGGAATGATCAGTCCAGTTGAACCATATACATATACGCATTAAAATAGATACAAATCAAACGATCGATTTTCAATGTAAATAGTCTCTATTACTGGTGCTTAAATTTTTGTGATGACTTTACTTAGAAGAAACTAAGATTAATAAGTTTATATGGTAGATATTAGGTTATTTAATTGTCAGTTTATTAGGATGATATGATATACCTAGTTATAATTCCCATGTAAACATTTCTATATTACACTTTAACTGGAATTATTATCAGACTTTTTGTTCAAGATTCTCATCTCAAACCTTTTCAAGTACGCTGCCGACTTGGAATATTATGTTGTTAAAAATGGACGCTTTGCTGCCACTTTGGAGTTGACACTTTGGGTGTTCTAAAGGGACCATCCTATAGGGGAAAATTGTAAAAACTTTTTAATAGTGAAGCTGAAAACTAAGAAACATACCTACCGTAAATAATTATGCATGGCCTGAAATGAAACCCAGCCATTTGCACAAAATATCGGTAAAAATGGTTAACAAAATTCGTATGCTGAAATAATAAGTTTTAAGAGTAAAGAAATGCGCTGATTTAATCGTGTTTTATCGTATGAGGTGTTAACATGAAATTACATGTGAAAATATGTTACTGTTTTAATGTACGAACACTAAAACAAATTAACCTAAATTATTGGTTATATAAAGCGTCGTAATTTGAAAATGAAATAAATTATAATAAATTAAAATCCCTCTATGGCGGTAAGACAATTTCGTATGTATTCTGTGCCTCCATATCCTTATAATAACTCCGTACTATTAATACATTCTATAATAGTACTTCCTAACAGCAGTATAATAACTACATATAAGTATATAGATTTTTTGGGATAAGACATTCATGTAATAGTTGCGTTCTAGGTACCTACTTATGATGTTACATTAAAAGAAATAGTATACTATTATATTATCCTATCTGTATTCGGTATATATTTATATGTAGTATTAGTAGTAACGATAAAGTTTATTTCCACAGATGAAATGATAGTAAGTATAAGAAGAAAAATGCAGTGTAGGAAATGATGTAAGTCATGTATGTATGTAAAATAATTCTTGGAGAAGGAGTGCTGGCGTTGATTTTCTGTGATGAGGAGAGAGAAGACCAAAAAATGGCAAATTGGTTTATATGTCGGCATATAATATTAGTTTGAGTGAGTGCAGTAATAGCTGTAGCGATAAGGAAAAGTTATTAGGGAGGATAGAAGAAAGTGCATAGCCATGTCACCCCATGCGGCACCTCAATTCAACCTTCCTGAATGTATCTTGAGAAACTTTTCAAGACGAGATGGAAAAAGAAAAGAAAGATAGATAGACTAATGGAAAGGATAACAAGATTTCTTGAGTTAATTTTCGTCCTATTAGTCGAGAGGGATCGATCGAGAATCAAGGCAAATATTGCCATGCTCAGCTACTTCTTTGCTTCGTCCTACACTTCTTTTTTACTCCTCTCTCTCTCCCTTCAACAGCCTCTCTCTTTCTATCGTCGTATTCGTCGTGCCAAAGTCAACATTAATGCTCCCTGCCATTACACTCTTCTCAAACGACTGCACTACATTGCATTACATTCATACGTCCCCAAACTCTTGTCTCTTGCTCCCATTATTGCTTCTCAAAGGCGATTAGGTACTGCAGGTATGTGCCTAGTCTACACGTACTCCTTATTATTATATAATCTATTCTCTCCCTCTCTCTCTTCTATAGATCCCACTATCCGACTGCAACCTTGCTAGTCAACTCCGATTTTCTTTCAACTTCAATTAGGCATAGAAGTGTCAACGCATTTTCATGTCATTTTACTAGGCCAATTGATAGTCAAATAAATCCCATCATTATTCTCTGCAATGCGTTGAAAGGATTCAAGAATGCACCGTAATATTTGTAATTAGAGGGGGGCTAACAAAATTACCATTGTGGCAGATATTTAAGGATGACATAAAGAATGTATGATACAGTATCAAAAATACTTCTTTTTTAAAACATACCTATCTAAATCTCATTGCGGTAAAAGTCACAAGTCACTTCTTTCGAAAAATAAATTAACAAGTTTTCCAATAAAAGTGCTCTACTACATACGAGTACTTTCATCTGCAGCACTACAATTTTCTATGGATGAATATAATAGTGGTGCTGAAATAAACAAAAAATAAAGTGAGTGAGGGTCTATATAAATACTACAGGCTACGGTATATTATATGATTTGCTGTGTTACTTATTTACTTAGTGTTTGGTATCCCTATGTATACGCAACAGTAGTAGGTATTACGTGTAGCATAGTAATACATAGGTAAGTAGAAAGACAATACGAAATGAACTTCGTCGTATACCTGAGACTGACTGCGAATAGTTAGACAAGAAAAAGAGGAAACTTGGTTTTGGTTTCTTTGGCTATGTACATAGCTTCTTATTGTTAGTTTCTCTTCCGTTCTCATCCGATTCCATGCGGCCTGAATATTTGTATCTCTTATTCTCATCACATCCCATCTCGTCTTCCATCCCATCCAAACTTTTTCTCTTCCTAATCTTATGCTAAGAACGTCCTTCACCTATTCACGACTTGCCACGCAATCATTCTCGATATAGTATTTTTTAGACATTACTCTACGGAACACTACAACTTCTTCATTTTATTCAAATAAACTGGGACAAGTGTCAGTTTCTTTTCCTTCTCAATTCAACCTATAGACGCTCCAATCCAAAGCAACGGCGACGTGGTCCTGAAACAATAGAATCCTTCTCATTTAATTGGTTGTGACTAGAGGAATTGCACTCAACGTTCTAAAATAGCACAAAATTAGGTCATTCAAAGAAAAAATGGAATCGGCAGAGACCGAATTTCATGCGTATCTAGAAATTTATAAACTATTTTGATTTGCGTGGAACTTTTCATACTGTGGAGTCAGTCTAGTCAGGAATAAAAGTAGCGGAGGACAAATTTCGCCAGTAAAACATTTTTGATGGTTAGAGATGCTGTTGAACGAGTCTCCCAGATTATTATCTCCCTGTCAGTTAGAACTAAAACTCAGCAAGAGAAGAATTTTGGACTGTATCCTAAAATAACAAGCGGTTACTTCGAAAACAATATCATCAATCATCCTTCTCCTACACTTTGCCTACTCATAATATTCCACATCCACCAAAAACGACATTATTTTGTCCGTCAGAAAACCTACACGTGGGGGCTGAGTTAAGTTCTTCAGCTCAATAATTCTGCAACGGCAAAAACGGTATTGACCGATAAGACTCATTCCCCATAAATTGCAGAAAAGCATATAATTTTTGATTAGTTTGCATTTAAGAGAAAGCATGGAGCGATGCGTGTATTTTAATTATTAAATGTAAAGTGAAATACTCACACACTTACACGCCATACAACGCAAGGTGCAAACAAAGTAACCGAATGCGCAGTTATTTATGCATTGTTCATTGTTATATTTTTGTTCTCCAAACGCAGTTAGTTAGGTATCTGTATAGTATGGATCTAAGGCAGAATTACTTATTTATTTTCCCGACATCAAGTCGGAAACTATAAAGTTACTCTAGTAAATGCAGATAGTAATCAAAAAAAGCAAGTAAGTAGGCAATGGGCAATAGCATGGTCTACTCGCTTTAATCGTGACAGATGCCATGTAGCCAAAATCCCGTAAATAATTAGCAAAACTTTAGTTGTTGTACATCAATGTTAGCCGAAGTTAATTTTATGGTTGAGCTAACTGAAAGGGATAAGTAGGATGGTTTTGAAGATAGAATGAAGGGGCAATGGTCGATATCGATAGGTAGTTTTGTGTCAGTTAGATTAGAAGTTACTGGGTAGCTACATAGTCACCAGTCAAATTCGACGCAAAAGATGTATCGAGATAGCTTGCTAAGCTTGTGTATTAGTGACTGAAGAAGGAAGTGGGAAGGGAGGGAGTGGTGTGGATAGAGAACAAAATGTTAGGTAGTCATAATAATATCAGCAGACGAGTCCAGCGGAGTCTAATAGGAAGAAGCGTGACGGTGCGGTGGGATGAGAAGACTCACTGCCAAGCCAAGACGTTTCAAGGAGTGAAGAGCTGAAGTCATGAAGTGTAGTGTGTGGAAAGGCTGCATTCACCTGTCACTACTCAGAAGTCGCTTATAAAAGAAAGTCGAGCACGATAACTGTATACATAACTTGTCTGGTCGGAGTCGTTATTCCATTTGAAAACTTTCTCCAGCAATCCAGTTCGTCCTCGAAGACACATTAGCCTGGAAGGGAAGGGAAAGGCAAGGCAAAGTAAGCTGAGTAGGGAAAGAAGTGAAGGGAAAAGATAGCCGCGACAGGATGGGAGAGCAAGACATGCAGAATGGATGCGATGTGATGTGTGTATGCACTAACCAGCAGATTTTATCGCAGTCATGTACAAGGAAATAAAGATATACAACTGTCTGAATAGCTCCACTCACTCACTCACTCAGTAGTCAGTAGTTTACCTTGAAAAGTCGGTTAGTTTTTATGAGTTTTCATATGTAGATGTAGCTACAGGAGCACACGTACTCCTTACAGACATCCCTAAGTGCATATTGCAAATGTAATGCACAACTACTAAGAATCTACTATTATTGCTGTGGCTCTAATACCCGGGGAAGATGCGATGCATACAACTATCGGATAAGCATACTATTACTATTTATATATTCATATTCCTGCCTAGATAACTCATATCGCCGAGCCGAGCTGCACCGAAACAACATCCAACCTCCCTCCCTTATCAAATAATACTACAGTAGCCCAGAAATGTCATGCACATAATAAGAGTATTGTAGCGTAATGCGTATTATGTGTAATAGTGTAGAATGGAGAAAGTGCAGACTACAGACAGTGCACATATACTCACTTTCTCTACATTATGCAATGCATTACAAAATTACAACGCTTCTCTCCCAAGGAACAATGCATTTCTAAGGAGCCGAGAGCCAAGTGACTTGTTAAGGAAATCTTCCACAAGAACATAGGACGACAAGACACAGCGATGAAAACTATCCAACTAATAATACTGCTGTCTCTGTCTGGCTGGACTCTTCTCATCTCCTCTCTCCTACAATCATTTACTAATCATTCTCCATTTAATATCTTTATGCTAGCTATTCCAGATATCATTATCATTCAGCCCCTAACAACTCTTACCTGCCCTAAATTCATACGATAAACTTCAAGAGAAGTGTTTCTTGCAAAGTCAGACATTTGAACTTTCAACCAGGCATGATTGCAAATTTTAGTATCAATTTCCTTGTCAGATAGTTAGTACTACGACTATTATTTAATTTATGCACGTAACAAAGAAGGAAAATGATCTCCGTAATTTCTACCCTGAAGTTTTATTTAATTTTAGTTTCCTGAAATTGAAAAAAAACCCAATAAAATATTACAGTGTCAGTAACAAAGAAGCGGAAAGGCAGTTGCATTACATGCAATGACTTCTTGAATTTCTGCAGTTCAACTGCATGGATTTTTATTCTCGTAGTATTTGCCTTATCCTAGTCAATTTAACTACAGGTAGAAAAATTCAACGTGAGCCTTGTGCAATATCCGTGAGGGACTCCCTGGACCAACATATGTCACTTACTACTGAAACTGCAAAACGGCGCAACCTTCTTTGCATATCCGCATATAAATGTTGATAGGGGAGGCTAATAGTTGTTTTCCTTCTGTATGAGACACAATTTCTGTATGCCCACTAAAATTCAGTAATAGACGCGTAAAATATGACGAGCTTTTTGTTTCGTGCACCATGTTCACATACGTATTATACATTATACAAACTAATGGGTCCTTGGATGTGTAGTTACTGAAACTACGTACGTGTAACAGAGCAAAATATTTATACAGACGACTAATACAGAACATAAGGATAGTTACTTGGAATGTTTTATATACATCCCTGTATATTTCATATAGGTACATAGAACATATAAATAGAATTTCCTAATAGCACTTCTGTGAAATGTCATGAAATGGTATAGTGTGAGACATAAGACTCGCGAATGATGTCGAGAGATGTAGAAGTGTCCCTGTATAGCATTTGCATGTCTCATCCTTTATGTAAGTACTAGATGGTAAAAGGGTGTACAGAGTAGAGATATTGGCAGAAGGCGATGATACAGCGTTCGTGATTTCTTCTCTCTGGAGGAATGGCACATTCGGGACGGGCAGAACTTTTAATACTGTAATGTGCATGTCCAACACTAAACATGCTTTGACTAACCTTAAAAGGCAAGGAGTGAGTGAAGTGAGCTGAAATCTGGAACTAAAGTAAGTCAACGACATAGTGCCGGGGATATAAGTTCCTAGTTTATATCGGATGCTCAGTGCCATTTTATGTAAGTGTGCATACTTGTATACAATGTATCGGTAATGCAGTCGAGAAATAAGATAGTTAAAAGCCCTGGCAGAATTTTTGCACTATTTTGGCAGTGTGTTGCAGAAAGGCGGGATTCCTTTTCGACGGAGAACAGTTTAAGTCCAAGTGGTAGTTGAGGAGGATCTGGGATTGGTAATTGTAGTTATAGCTATTAGCAGTAAATATAAATAGGAAGCATGTCCATAATGCATAGTCAACGATAACATAATAATAAAGTGGGGAATGCAACCAGTTACATCCTGGCCACATCCTACACAACACACAACACGCGGATTCTACTACATACATATGTGTGTGTGTGCACTTTATTATGTATAAGGTCGTCGTACGTAATGCAGTCTTTTTACTTATCGTCCAGATTACAGATAAGATTAGCTCTGTGGCTGTGGAATGAAGTGCTGCACTCTATTCTCCTCTGATATGCATGGGATTGGGAAAAAGAGAAAGCCGAGTTGGAGGCGGAAGGAAAGGGACGGCAGGGGAATTTAATATTGGAAAGCATGCATTGCCATTAGCAGCTCAGATTTGGTTTATCAAGTGGGTTATTTTGAGAGTACATACTTATCATCTTCCCAAATAACAACTCAAGCTCCCCACTTGTCTATTCGGAGCTTACTTTCACTGCCCTCCCGCTATATTTACCTACAGCCATAGACAATGATCTCTGAGCACAACATTTTCTGTTGACACTGAAGCGAGGCTGCACTAGTAAAACTTCAATTAGAGGTCCAGGGCTTGTAAAGTGAGGGCTTCTGTATTTAGAGGAAATTATGTCTATCTCTGTATTTTTAAGGACGGAGAAAGCAGCCCATTTTGAGAAATTACTTCCTTTTTTCTATACTTAGCACCAAAAACCGAAATTATGAAATAATTTTGTCCTGATAAAAAAAAGTAACGATTATGTCTTACAGTGCCCCAACGTCACTAATCATTAATAAATGAAATAAATAAATATTAGGGCTAGTGCTCATTATAATGGGGTCATCTATGGAGGAGAGACCTCCTGTTAGTAGAGAGACGGTTTATAATGTCAATTTGGAGTGTCGGAGGGGGCTACTAATAAGGAAAGGGCTTCTAGTTGAAGTTTTACGGTAGGTACTTAACATTGCCTTCTACGGACGGATATGGATGTAGGTTCTAGCTGTTGATTCCTCTAACAATGTCTTCCCCTTGACGTGACTCCCTCAGCTTTATCATGCTCTTCTCTGTGCCGAGTTTAGTTTGAGCTCCTTCAGCTGACTGTTGTGATCTGACTGAGCCCGAGTTGAGCTGCTCTACTTATTCCGTGTCGTCTCATCGCATCGTCTCTGCTCTCCCGTGATTGTTAACTATATCTCCCGTCCGATACTTGTACACTTTTTTTAAGTAGCCCATTAATTCCACTGGAGAGACGTTTACTTCACAGCAAGACAAATTATCTCCACTTTACAAAACCTCACAGACTTCAACACTTTATTCTGCATATAGCCACCGAATAAAAATCCCTGCCGACAAACTCTCAAAAATCTAATAAGCCTTTCAATTTTTACTAGTTATCTTGGCTATTTAAGGCCGCCATCCTACAATGTATTCCACTCTAATCTCTATTTCATAGCTCTTCACGCATTTGAATATACATAATTGCTCGATGATATTAAGTGCCGTCATATTATGTTACTGTAATTTGTTTAAAATGTACGACATGAATTCAGGTCATGTAAATCTTAATGATTGCCAATTGGGCGTGGGAAGTGAGGCAATCTAGATCTAATAAGTAAAATCAGGCAAATTACTTTCGCAAATTGCAATTTCCTTGCTCTTATGTAATTTTTGCCCACGTAATTGT
>JABASI010005010.1:0-13018 GCA_019776505.1 Tomocerus nigrus | reverse complement strand
ACCCCTGCCTGAGTACTATTTGTAAGCTAACCCACCGCGTGTAACATAATGAAAATGTATCTGTATCTGTACGCCATCAAGGGCTATTCCTGAATCAAATTATTGGTAATCTTTGATCGGCCCTGCCTGCTATCCTATATTATCAGTTTAGCTAGTCACTGCATTCAATTTGATATTTAGCGATCTAAAGATAAAAGAAATTGATCTCTGGTTCAGCCGTCACTCAAAATCAGTCTCCTTGGTCCAGGTAACCGGATGTGAGCATATTAAACAAATAAATAATGGTCCGTTCTCGACAGAAACAAAGTTGCATACTAAGTACCTACCTATGTTTCATATAATAACATTTATAATAAGGCTTTATTTACCTATTTGCATATTTTGGATAATCCAATACTCACTAGTTTATAAAACAATGGACAATATTAAATTCTGCGTATGGAAATGTAGGTTATAGAACAAATCTTTTGCATCTGCCTTAAAATTTTAAATCAACGAATCAAATGATATTGAACGAGATTCAAGCGAAAAGACCCTCTTCGAAGAAAATAGTTTTCTGCTGCTTTTCTGTAATTTATTTCAATTGCAGAGTTCATTTCAGTTCACTTGTTGTCGTCAGTTTAGTGTACACATAGTAAGCAGGTAGTGGGTAATAATAAGTTTCTGTGGAATGTAGCTAAAATCATTGTGTTGCACCCATTATAGTTGAAAATGTATTTTTTGTAAGGCAAACAATGAACGATATGAATACATGACTGATGTGGTATAACTTCAGTCCTTATATTACTAGTGTCCATATAGTATAAACTATTTTTTGCTAGAAGAAGATAGAAAGATATTGTAATATTCTTTGTAGCAGGGTGGCTTTTTTATTTCTCTTTAAGTAGATGTATTACATGCGTTTAAAAAGAAATCTAGTAAGAAAAGTATTATTTATGGAGTCCGTCATCTTGTATTCTCTTGTAAGTTTCAAACTAACCTACAGGATATATCAAACTATAGTTTATTGAGCATGTGATATAAAAATATCCGGGACACTACACATTATGCACAGAAAAGAAAAAGCATTGAGTGCAGTACGAAAAAAGTACAAAGTGAGTCTGTCATCATGGATTAACCTAAGTCAACATCTTAAGGCTCCTTTTAAAAAGCAATCATGCATAATATGCATTCATATCAATTTACTGCTGCCTTTCGTCTAGACATATTTACATTTTGGTAGTTAAATTTTCGATAAAAAGTATATTCATATGGAAAACGGATTTATATTCTATTTATGACCCTCCATTCCCAAAGCATATGCATATGCTGTATACTGCAATGCCTGTAATGTCAGTAAATATTATGTTTTCGCTGCAGTTCTTCGATATTCAATTTACATATTGTGTCGGGTCGTAACTCAAATAAAAGAGTAAAGTAAACGCAAGAGTTTTTCATGTTAGGCCATCATGAAAAATAAAATCAGTACAAAGTAAGTAGATATATTTAGTAGAAAGGAAGGTAGAGACATTATTTACATTTCCTGAATAAACTGATCAATCAGTCATGCATACAAATATCAAAGTGTCTTCAGCATAGCGTCTTACTCTTGTCGGAAACACATGTCTTTTCACAATCCTCAAGGCTTTTTATAAAATAATCAGCTCTCTCCGCATTCAATTTGATTTGTAAAACATGCATTGCCTTTTGTACGAGGAGAGGTAGGTAGGAGTTGGAGATGCCACACGGATTTGTTGCACACAGTGTGGACGCATAGAAAAAGCATCTTTCTTTCTCCTTGTTCCACATCACTGCTCTGGCTCAATAGCCCGGCCTAAACTAAGTACCATCAAGCCTTTTTACACTCTAAGCAGCTTCCATTGAAAGATGAAAACCCTTTAGTCACCGTCCATTAGTCGATAGATATATTATTTATAGCATTCCGTAAAGATATTCCTAAAAACATATTCCTTAGTCCAGTGGTCATGACCTGTGACCCACTTTTCGTCATAGTTCGTGGGAGCCGTGAAAAACTTATTCGCATTACGTTTACAGATATAGTATACCCATTTTACTATACGAGTAGAGGAAAAGGAATAAACAGATCACGTCATTTCATGGAATTCATCGTCTGGAACAGTAAACCCTTTTGTTTGTCCGGCAATCCAGCACAAAAAAAAACATAAAATCGTATCGACGTCCTTATTTGTTATGGTCCTTACTACTATAATAATAATATTTCGTATGCATGACGAGTATATATATTTATTGTAAGTGCAAAAGTCACATAAATAGTCTATCTAGTAAAATGTACAGAGAAAGATTACGTCTTTGAAAATGAAGATTCGGAATGCCATATAGATGAAGAGCAGGCGGATAACGGTAAAGTGTAATCTGTAAATTAAACACACTACTTAAAAAATGTAGCGGAAGATTCTATCAATACTTTCATTCAGACTGTTAGATCAAGACAGAAAAGGATTGAGGTAAGCTCTTAGGTACATAATTTGTGTGAGTACGCAATCAAGAAGAAGTAGATCACGTCGGATTACATCATTCTATTTCTATGACTGTTGATGAGAATCAACAGTGGCCGCTAATACATTTAGGAATGAACATGCAACAAGAAATGCCACGCTAACCCAGTGCCACAGATGTTTATGCTTTTAAAATGTAGGTTAATGCTAATTTCCTACTAGTGTTTGGACAAAAAACCTCATCAATCTGTTTCTATAAATTAGTCAAAGATACGCACTATACCTATACATACGCTACGCACGTCAAGTATTTAATTATAAGCTATGGAATGGGTTTGACATATAAAGGTTACGATTGAAAGCAAAAGTAGTTCAATTCTTGGTCTCTGAAGATTTTTTTAATTGTAGTGTTGAATTCGATTGATTCAACCTTGAAAATTTTAATGTAAATATGTTATCTTTGTATTTCTTATAGATTAATTAATATAGTATACGCATCTAAAAAATTAAGACACCTAAATTTACACTTTACACTCCACGGTTCATTTTCATAATTTATTCGTTGTGACGGGTGTGACCTTTGCAGTAGCCAGGGCGTAGATTTAAATTTTGCTAGATTTAATTTAATTGGCTTAATTTTACAAACTAAAGTAGGTATTTATCATTTTAATAATTTATCCCCTATGTACATGGGACTTTTATTACAATTAAGCTACTCTACATGTGAAATGCAAATATGGTGTGCCTATTATGCGGAAGCTGTGCGTATGAAGTTACTACGAAGATTTATCAGTACAAAGCTTTACAGTGCAACAACAACGGTGCAAATATATGATGAAAGTTTAACTTCTGATGTCCAGCCGAGCCATGACAAGAAAAACACAAGGGATTGTCTGTCACTGTCACTCTTTGTCTGCATTCCATTTATTTAGCCCAGCGAGATCCCTTTTCGAAAAAAACGTAATCTTATTTGTGTAACTATAATATTTAAATAAGTATAGTTTTTCACTAATCATTTTCATTGTATTATTGTCGTGAAATGCAAGTAGTCGATCCTGCCTCGGATTTGCTATTCTCAGAAAAATAGGAAAAATATATACATACCTACCCTGGAATGACACAAACATAATATAAATGCACGTTTCAATATAAAAGCTGGCAATAAATGGTTCTCCCTCTACAGTTTCGACGTTACATACATCTATTCTGAGATCATTATTATTTTATTAGATAATCTGATCAGGAAAGTTATTTTTTGTTATCAACCAAAACGCTAAAGCATATTTGGGAATAAAACTTTATCTAACTATATATATTATATATATTATCTATCATAATATTGAACAGGTTGGTTGGTTTTGTGGAATAAAAATATTTATTTAATCATTACCAATGACAGTGATCAAAATCCGTATAAAGTTAGCATATACTCTATAGGTACGTATAGTATAGTGTATAGAAGAAGGAGAATGACGCAGCGTTACAATTGCACACCTGTGCGTCATTAGTCGCCCGGGTTTAGTCAGATCAGCAAGTGCATCGTTTTCGATGCTCTGAATTAGAATTCGACTGACATGGTCCAGTCCTCTCTAGTCTAGCATGTCATGGCAGAGATTAGCCCTTTTTACAGTGCCGAATGAAAAACAAAGCACAGGTGAAGGGGACCCCATGCAAATTACCGGGTTCATTTGGAGTTTAGAGCACGCCAAACAAAATAGAGGAAGGGAAACAATCGATGAAACCACAGAAAGGTCTGCGTTATCTCTCTGTAGAATAGATACAGAATTGTTAGGTGCCTAAATACAGATACAATGGCCCTTTTGTATGCTTTGCTTTCATTTGTTACATTTGTTTATCTTTGCAAGGACGGATTAAATTGGAAAGCGAAATCTGAAGGGAGGACCGACTGGAAAGTTGGCGATAAGTATATGTTTTGATTTGAGGGTTGACTTTAAATTAGAATTTTATAGAGGGCTTTCCCCTACCTTTAATTGTACCGAGATACATAGTGCAAATTAAGTTGGAGGGACACACAATATGTAGCACCGATAGAATTCTTTTTTTACTATCATTGATGATACTACGAGGTGCGGTGCACGATTACGTGTCATTAGAGTGTCAGTATTTATTATTTACTTCGGAACAAAATATTCCAATGACAATCTGTAGCAGATGCATATCACCTGTAGAAGTAATTGTGATAATAATATTGTGCTTTCTTTGGCTACTAATGTCGTAAGTGTTAAGGATGTCATCGTTTGGGCCATTTTAGCAATTAGTCTAGACAAAATTATATTTTATATTGAAAAATAGTGTGTTGTGCGAGTTAGCTATCTAACATAAATGAATAACAATTAACCTTCAAAGTTCCGAAAGTATTTTGGGCTTGGGCACCATGCTAGTACGGAATTGAGTTTTTTAATTATGTATTGTTTTAAGTCGGACTGAGCTCTTTAAATGAAATTGCTTCTAATGCAATTACTGTAACATGATATACAGAGTCAACAGATTACAAACTAAAACAAATGTGTGTAATTTAAATAGAAAAATTAATAAATGTAAACCACGCCATATAGTGTGTGTACATGCAATGAGTGTAACATGAAAGCTGTCAATGTTTGTGTCACTTTTCTGTTTTACCATGGCTGAAGGTAAAATAGGAACACAAAACAAATGTGTTTGAACAGTTACAGTACTGTAAGTAGTAGTATGTCTTCTTTGTAAACTTATAACCTTTGAGATATGTGAGTTTGTCAGATTGCTACTGACATAGATTAGGGGAATTTCACACAAAAAGAATATAAATGTTTGCTTCAAAGTTGACAAGGAAGGAAAGAAGAGAAATCGAGAAAGAAATAATGGACCGAAATGTAAATACGGCTTATAGGATTGAATTTGACGAAGTAGGAAACATTGCATTGTACATGTAAGTAAGTATTTAACAAGACATCCAAAGAGTCCATTGCAGCAGCAGTGGCTAAAAGTGAAAACAGGATAGAAATACACTTCTGAAAATAAATAGGAATGATGTTTAGTTATAATAAATGCGTAAGGAATCTTTTTACGCCTGTTAAGGAATAAGTTCGTCTCAAGTTTAGAGGGACTGTGTGTTTGAGGGAAAATGTAAATCAGTCTGTTGAGAGGTGAAGGCAATCAAGAAGAATATTTTTCCTTGTCAGGATTCTGTAGGACTTAATCTGTTCAAGAACTCCCTAGATCATTTCTTGTCAATCCTTTCCCTATCTCTATATTTCTCTTTTCCCTCATTGCTCATACAGAAAAGTTCACTCCACTCACTGCCTCACCGGACTCTTTCCCTAATGTATTTATATATTTAGGACTTGGCTTACATAGCATGAGATTGACTTGATGATAAAGCGAAGACGGTAGCTTAAATAATGTACACATGCACACACACAACACTTAAAATACAATAATACCACTACCGATATAATATACAAGAGCATTTATAAGAACACTATCATTTGTATTCCGGATTTTAAATTCTCAGAGTTAACTCAAGCCAAGATGAGAAAAGAAATAGAGACGTTTCTTTAAAAAGGTTTCATCCACCGTTTCTCAACGCAGGTTAGCGTCGCATTACATTGGATTGCATCTTATAACCCTTCTAACCCGGCACGTCACGTCACCCCAGACTTTTAGACAACTTCAACCGGAATTCCCATTTGTTATCCAACCAACCAAAGTGAGAATTCTCGTAAGACACGACGCGAAAAACTTTTACACACTTCACTCCAGCAAACTCACCCCTTTTCCATCAATAGCCGTCTCACTTGGTATTCTTAGCCTTGTCCCTTCCTTTTTACAACTATTCTGTCTATTGTCACTGAAATCGTTGAGGAATAATGAAACGATACAAAAATAATTCATATATTTGTACTGCAAGCATTATTATTTGTGTAAGAAATTATAGCAGTTTTATATCAAGACTAAAATAGATTCTGGTTTCTTCTGGTTGTTATAATTTAATGGAAAAACAAAAGTGGCATACTCTGATAAGTGTTAAGTATTGTAATTTAATCCCCCTGTAATCTGTTTTCTTCCTTGGTGCACATTGCGTCAACATTTCTTCGGAGACGACTTTGACTAATGTAAGCATTGCATATTGAATTTAGACGGGTTCTACTAACTCATTGTCAAATGCATTACTTATGTAGTAATCAGAATGGGGGTGTCGCATCTAAATTTTTCTTCATTTTACTAATTGTTTCTATTTAGTTACCGAGAGTGGATGGTAATTCCTAAGTTTTCTCCTTCTCACTATGTATCTATCACTGTGTAAAGCGTAGTGTAGGTGCTGACTGGCTTACATGTGCCGTAAAGTTCTACAAAGAAAGCTATTTTTCATCGTGAAACTGGAAGACAGCTCTTGAATATTTCATCAACTGGAGTGAGTGAGCGGAATTGAATGCCACTGATTGAAGCTAAAACTTTCGACTTGGAGAAACACGGAAGTTTATTTAAATTCTAAAAACCCATACTATTTTTACTTTCTACTCCTGAAACCACTCACTGAATAGTTCTTAATGCAATGCCATATTCTTACATTTAATAATTATGTAATTTTACTGAAACATGTAAAAATATTTAGATAACACATTCACGGTTTCGTTCCTGTAAAACAATAATATACTTTAAAATAAAGGTCAAATATGAACTGCCTTTGTTCAGTCTAGTTCTGGAGTTATTAGCTTTAAAGCAGGTCTAAAGACTGCTTTGACACCCCTGTACTTATGTAGAACCTGATTTTTAAGACAAATACAATTTCTTTGTGAAATGCATAAACCGTAATATTTTATATGGCATTCATTGACCTTTCGTCTATCTATCACAAAATGTCCTGACGGAGTGACGTCATGCCACTAATGACAACAAAATCAGTTATTTGCGGATACTTGTAGTATTGTGTGTAGTGAATAGTGCACGGGGATAAATAGTGGATACTCCGCCTCCTCCCAACCCTAGGTCTAGATTTGCTGTCAGAAAGAATAAATTGCTTTACTAGAGGAATATTATTTTAAAAATTAAATATAAGTAAGTAGTACTTAAGCATATTAAATTAAAATTATGGCTCCTACATACACAGATGAGGATTACTTATATCTTAAGAGACTACGAGGAATGGATGAGAAGAAATTGGAAAGCATCTACGTAAGAATTGTGTCATACAACAACACATTGGCTGAGAGTAACATTAGACCAGGAATGTTTCCAAGTTCCACTCCCCAAAGTTTGGATATAATTCATAGATTACCGTTGCTCCACAAGCAGTTAGAGGCTTATCAAGGGGACATATAGTCTGCTTACAGGAAGTTGATAAGCGTTATTACGATGTTTGTAATTTAGACTTACCTTTTGATTATCAACAATGGCAGATTATTAAGTGGATAATTTTTATATCAATAATAATAGTCCTCGATGGCTGACTTGCGTATACAAATTATACATTTATTACTTACGTTTTTGTTTATTTTGAAAACCAGGACAGTTTCGAGCCTTTTTTAGGCTTCACTTGCAATTATCGTGGGATATTCAGTCTCAAAGGTGGAAAAGCTAAGGAAGGGTTAGCTACCTTTTACAAGCAAGAAAAGTTTTTGCTCTTGAAATCTGAGAGAATTTCAATTTTGGACCAGATGAAAAATATGCCTATGTGGAACTCAGTTTCAAAAAATGCTAGTCTAAGGCAGCGACTATAGAAGCTAGAATTCAGGTGCTACAGACCAGTTTGCTGGAGTTGAAGGCAGATAAAAACATGATGATTTTTGTTGGTGAGTCGATATTGAATGAGATCTTATATTTTAACGTCCCTATTTATACGAAATGTACTTTGCATCATGTTTGTTAAATTATTTCTCTTATACAAGGCAAAGTGACAATCTGACAATGCATATAATATGGCATGATATTCTTTTCAGCAAATACACATTTGTACTTTGACTCAGTTCACTTGTCGTCAGTTTAGTGTACACATAGTAAGTAGGTAGTGGGTAATAATAAGTTTCTGTATATTGTGAATCGAATGTGATGAAAATTCCAAAGATATATTAGGTAATTATCATTTTATTCTTACGACTCCCATAAAACAAAAATGTCATTTTTAATCAATTGAGTTATATTTTGGTGGCTCATGTTTCGTTATGCCAGTCAAATATTGGATAGTTTTTTCCCTAAAAAATCTTATGTGACAGTGATTACTACTGTTGTCGATTGCCCAGTCAAATAAAGTAAAAATAATTAAAGTTTGCTTTTAGAATGAACCTACTATTCACTCTGCAGCTTGCTTGTAGGCTTGTAATAAAAACTAGAGAAGTTAAATAACCACAACTCACATTTTACATTTTGTAGTCTGAGTGTTTAATGATATATTAGTGTGTAGTTATATTGCATTACATGAAAGAATACACAGAAACAGTAATTTGAGACAGGCAAGGCACTTGAATAATGTAAGCAATAGTCTGTGTTCTTTTGTACCGAAACCACAAAGGTCCATTGCCTTTTCAATGTAGTTACAACTACAAGTTGTATTTGTTTGTGCCTCTCACAAGTTATGACCGTGTCACGCGTAGAATTTAAAATTAAGGAAAACTTCGCACGTGCTTCCTTTACATATCTGCAGTAATTACGTATGAGCAGTGCAATTGGTCAGATTGCAGATTACAATTTGTTCATTATGCACATTTATTCTGTATGCAAGTGCTGATAATACCTTAATCGTTGAGTGTTCTAAAAAAATCCCCTCTTGTTGATGTGGATGTGTATCTCTTGCCAAATAACAGTGCATGACATTGCATTGCGAATCTAAAAAGTCTCAAGTTGGTCGGAAGGTACTGTCTGCCTGTATGATGTAACGTTATCCATAGTAGATTGAATATTTTGTTTGTTTCAGACTATACCTTTTGGCATACAAATATTATCAATTGCTGAAATCAACTAGATTATTCCTTACAGAAAAAATTCATTAAGGTTTTACTCTCCTTTCATAACACAATAGATGACTTACGTTAGATACTGCCCACTATAGCTAGCTAGCAATTGTTAGCTTTTCAAATGCTAACAAACTTAATTGCATAGTAAGTAATACGTTCTCTCTGTTACAGTTAAGTACATATCCAATAGCACGCATTCCTTATAAAATGGCAAATTAGGTGTTGACCACTTGATTTACATTATCTCTCCTCCATATAATGCGAATACTTAATTGAAAAGGTTCTTAGCAGTGGAAAAGGAGATTATGAGATAGATAAGAAAAATGATATGATTTAAGATTAGCATGCATGCAATGCAGAAGCTATTCAGTAATAATAAGAATAATAACTGTGTCATTTTTTGTCTACGCGCTTATTTATTCTAGGTCACTGCGTGCCTTGCATATAGCTTAGGCAAATAGAATATCCGATTAGTTTCTTCAATAATGCTTTATGCCAGTTTGCTGTTTGCCATGATGTGTTTACTCACTGAAAGTTTCTCAGATTCTTATGAACGGGTTCATAATTTAATTAGTAATTACTTCTTTGTACTTGCTTTAAAAACATATGTAAGTAACTTCATGTGATTTATCCTTAAATAAAATATACTATTTATTCAGACGGGATAAAAACAAATGATAATGTATGTATGTGTATGTATGTAGGATAGGTATTGGTAATAGTGTATGATATCTGCTCATTAGTATTCGGTGAAACACACCATTCTGCATAAAGTGTGCATCTGTTTAACTGGTAAATTTTTATAACTCTTTTATACCATTATTATCGTTCGGTGTTATATAAAAGTGCATTACATCAATTTAGGGATTTTTCGTTATGCAAAATGTATTTTCCCAAAAAGTGCATAGGTAATTTGAAACTAAAGCTAAATTCCACTTCATTTTTGAACACTGTAAACTTTAATTGACACTTGCCTTATTTACATGTTATTACTTTGTTTTGTGGATGGCTTGTATTTTTATTGTAGATTTATAATATGCAGCTAGTTAGTATACTGAACAGCGAGGAGAATGGTTTGGGGAATTCCAAGGATGTTCCTTCTGCGTAGGTATTTCGTCTATGTAATTATTAGTGGAGAAGAAATACCTTGGTACTGACAGGAGAGTGTCAAGTTTGCAAATATTCCAAAGAATTTTAGCGTAAACAGACACTTTCCATGATCTCATATTTTGTTTGCGTTACTACTACATATGTTCAGTATAAAACAGAATTATTGGTTTACGAAAATCATAGGCAAAAAAAGAATAAGGTCAAATCAAATCAAAAGTGAATCCTGTTTCAGGTACTGAATGTATGGAGCAATCGTAAATAGCGTGAAGTATTTGATATCATTAATAATTATAACATACGTTTATCTCTTTGTACCATGATGCATTTGTCTGATAAAATTCAATGAAATAGAGTTGTTGTTGTATATTGTAATTACAAAATGAAATACATTAGGCATGTAGTTTGGTTATTTTATGGCAAAAAAGAATCATTGAGCTCAATATTTTATGGATTACAAATAAATTCATGTCACATTAAGGTAATCTACTAAAAGAGTGAGCTCTTCTTTTCAGAATCTGTCACAGAGCTCACCCAGATTTATTTATTGCACTACAGAATGAATGGCATAGTTGTTTGTAACTTTTGTTTAGTAAACAAATAAATATGATGTACATGTTTGCAATGGTTAATGGGATAGAAAAGGACTTTATTTAATGAATAAGGAATTGAGTTGAGTAATTTGAGTTAAAATCCACAGGTACTTTTCACCCAATTGATATTCAACAGGACACTGTACAACTTACACTTAGCATTTCTATTGTAATTGAAGATTGCCCATAAATAACAGTTACGAACACCAAGGCGCGTGATCATTCATAATGCCTTTGTGTTACTACAATTACCCATTAAATCTATGTGACATGACAGTGACAGTGTTTTGTTTATCCTCAAAACCAAACTGTCTCTACGTAATATCTTACTCGCCCAAATGATAGTAATCTCAGGTAGGTAAAACTATTATATGTTTACTACATCAGTTCAGTCAACGAAAGGAAACCACAAGAGAGGGATATTGCTAAACCGTAGCATGAAACGAAATCAAGCAACCCACAACAGGTACATGTCGCGTAGAGGTTATTGACGATGGTCGTTTGCAACCAAAAAGAATAAGAGAAGAAGATTGCTGGTACTAGACTATTTACTACAGCAAGGTCGTAAAACTAACTAAACTCTATTAAAGCTTACAAAACTAAGGAGGATTTCTAGAATGTTCATTGATTTCTTAATGTTGACATGAGTCAGCAAAAGAAATGACTCACAAATAGCTTCACTCAACATTTGTGCTAATCGTAACACGCACCTACCTACCTAAATTGATACTATCAAATCCTATAAGATTGCTTCTTCTATACTAACAATGAGTGAAATAAAGTCACCCTAAAGTCTCCTGGAAATAGCATCCGACTGTTCTGTAATTACGTTGATCTTCCTGGCTTAAAAAATTGAAAAGATGTGTCCGGGAAGAATCTTTATGTTGTTAGCGCTAGTAAAGTAGCAAGTAATGGCCATTGTCAGGAAGGAAAACCAACCCCTCTATTTCTTTTCATCTTCTCTTCTTCTCGCATTTTTTCTTGTGCTTGCTGTCGTACTGGACATAGCGTGAAAAAACAGTGCTGAAAAAATAAGAACATCTTCAGAGAAGGCAGATGATGCGAAAAAGTAAGAGATTTTGATGATTATTCAATTTGCTGACATCGGATCGAGAGACACCTCAGCAGTTCCCATCTCACTTTCATTTAGTGTCATTTAATTCTACCTGGCAGCTCGGCATAAACAAAGGTGGTCTTCAGTAAACAGAAAAACCTTCCGAAGTAACTGAGCAATACTGAGCATCCTAGTCAGTACGGCATGACAAGATGAGATCATCATTTGTTCGGAATTGCGCTGAACAGAGTCCTAAAACCTCATTTGGCTTTAGGACTCAATCTTCGCCTTTCTTTGAGGCACATCAATAGTAATGCTAGGCAATTCTTTGATCCTCATACGGAAGTGAAAAGCGTCGATTCAGAACTATTCAGAAGTGAAGCAGCAGGAAATTCATGTTGTCCATCCATCGTAATATGTTTTACAAAAATCTTTGTTATACTAGTACACCCCATACTGTCAATATAAATTCTAGAAACTCACATGTTAAGCATGCGTGCAATGCCATATCATTATAGATAACGCAATTATTTTAATATCATAATGTTACGATACAGATTGAATATACACCTCCACCTTTCAGCACTAGATATTTGATGTGCATTAAACTTTATTCTGAATTTAGTATGCAATATGTAGGGGATTGTAATTGTAAGTAAATAGATTATTTGATTTCTCAACACAACAGTGTTGTGTAGTATTCTAGTATTTTTTAGCAAAGTCAAGTGTATTCAGATCTTACTCAATCCAAATAAAACTGAGGGTTAATTAATACTCGTCACAACAAACAGGAGACTAAATTGCAGCTGAATTTCCCAATATTTACATAATTTACAATAGCCACCCAATAATGGTATACTA
>JABASI010005009.1:0-13019 GCA_019776505.1 Tomocerus nigrus | reverse complement strand
CAATAGTTGCAACTCCATGAATTAAACAATATATTTGTATTTAGTTCTACTGCAAAGATGCTTCTCGCGTCGAGTGAAGCAGAGTCAGTTTTGGCCGACGCTCTGAAAAGAGACATTTCCGAAATAGATTACGGCAGAAAGAAATCATAGTGATAGCGAAGACTCATTAACTTCTCATCGTTCACTAATATCAGATACATTCTCACCTCCTAGTTCCAGTACACATTTCTCCCAAGAGGTAACAGCCTATTTATTCATTAAATTCGTCCCAGGAAGTAAAAGTGGCTAATGACGGAGTTTTTGTTATTCGGTTTAGTTTTAGCGGAAAATATGTGGACTAGTAGACTTAATTTGAAGATAAGCTTAGCTTTCTCTTCAGTCTTTTCCTTATCGATTTCGTAGAAAAGTTCCCTATATTCACATTGATATGGTAGCAATAGTAGTTAGTAAGTTATAACTATAATTTAAATGCGGACATCCACCTTTTCCTTTTCTCCTTACAATGAGTCGATGGAATTTGTTTAACGGTTGGTGACAACGAGTAGGTACCGGTAATTATAGTTACATGATCCCAGACAAGGATAATAATGTAAAACAAGTGCATAAGCATTTATTTAATTTTAGGTCCTCTTGTGTACTTCCGTGTTGCTTTTCATAGCACTTTCCTGTCTTCTGCCAGCTACACGAAATAAGGCTAACAGAACCTATACAAACCAACTGAAATAAAAAGTCACATTTGCTCATCCATAAGATTTCTCATCATTGGCTTTCTTATAAGTCGGCAATTCTCATAAATTAACAACTTTCTACATCTTGAGCTTCGTATTTCTGAGCCACATTAAGCATCCACAGCATCTCAGACGAAATTTTTTATTATCGTCTAAACAAAACCAGGTTGTTACGACATCAAATGAATATATTATTGACATCTGCAGCAGTTGAATACAGTGAGTATTTAGAATGAGCTTCATCAACATTTGGACACCTGAATGTCGACTTAAAATTACTGGTTGGCGAAGTAAACCCGTTTCAGAATTTAAAAACAGCTTCTTGCCCCTCACAAAACTATGATGAGTTTTATTATGATTGTCTGTTCATCACCCTTTCTCATGTTTAAGTCAAAAAAATTCTAGCATGTACATTTTTACAAAGATTATTGTCGTTGTTAATGGGACACATCCTTAATACAAAAGAAATATTCCGCACAGTGTTATACATCTGTAAGACATTCATTTCCACAAAGAGTAGAATAAATCGTATATATAATTTACTAATTATCTGAGAAGGTACTGTTTTACTACTGTAATGGTACTGTAATGTACTAGGTACTGTAATGTGGTGGTTTTTTCTCGAAACTAAATGGCTCATACCCTTCGTTGGTCCAAGTAATTGCCATGGAAATAATTTTTGGGTTATGAGTTAAAATGCTTACTTATCATTTGAGAACATGTTTGAATTCAGCACCAAACAATAATTTAATACAAAACTTGTTAACCAATAATTATGAAGCTGTAAGCAGAAGGAATGTATCTCTTTAAAGCTGTTTAGTCTTCCTAGAAAATGACACTCTGCGAAAACTTAATGGTACGTACAACTAAAGTGAATTTTCCTTTTTTAGCTCATCTTCTTTACCATGGCATAAAATATGAGGAGCAGTATGATGAGTTTGACGTTAAATGGGCTAAATAAAATTAATGAATCGGATAGTTCATAGTAATGTAGATGAGTACAAGTTTCCTAGTCGTAACGTACGCAAATGCCTTACAGATTGTAATTAAAAGCGAAAAACGTGTGTGAAGACGACCAGAGCTTCAAGAAGGTAGTTATAAAGTGGTAATGCCTAAAGAACAGTAGTTTCTACTTTCCCCATTGACTCTTGAAGCAGAAGAAGAAGGG
Organism: Tomocerus nigrus; assembly: GCA_019776505.1. Classification (NCBI taxonomy): domain Eukaryota; kingdom Metazoa; phylum Arthropoda; class Collembola; order Entomobryomorpha; family Tomoceridae; genus Tomocerus; species Tomocerus nigrus. The sequence goes on along the minus strand of JABASI010005009.1, from coordinate 11,123 downwards.
ATTCATGTTACAACCAAAAAATATTGTCTATTGCTGTCTGGACTGTCTTTAATTTTCTCTTGACTCTTTATTGTACCTGTTTTCAAGTTCTAAGTGCGCAATTATGCTTTTAAGAGTAGTTCCACGTTTACAGTGACTCCTAAATGATGTTTTTAATGCGAAACCATCCTGCTGGGATGTTGAGTTTATTATAAAATGTCACCTCACAAAAATACATTATTCAACTTATCTTTCTCGTACACTTCTTCTGGAGCGAACTGCAGCAAACATTCGGCACTACAATTACGAGCATGGGAATGGAAAAACTTAAAACTCCATCGAAATCTTCCTGCTTTGCTGTAGCCACTAGCGTAGCTACCACTAGCTAGTAATGGTAGTTCCATTGCCATCCTTATCATTTATTCCCCTGAACTCCTTAAAACTAATATCTTTCTTTACCACTGATATTTTGCTTGTATTCCTCAAAATCTAGCATTTATTTACTCTTCTCCTAATACGTACAATTCCTCATTAGACTCAGAGCGAGACGAATTCTTCCAATCAAATAATTATGAACTACGGAGATGTGATTATTTGAGATATATACCTAGACAGAATTAGCAGGGAAGATAGAAGTAACTAACTAGATCCTAATATATTTTGGTTTTAACTCCAAGATACTTGCAAATGTGAATACTTAAGTGCATAATTTGGGATTTGTTGATCACGTAACTTGAGGAAATGAAATAATTGAGGTTTTTGTTTGTTTTTCGATAGGAAGTTTGAGGATTGAGTAGAATACTAAATGAAGTTGGAAGAGGAAGATTAGAATAGGTTTATTTGTTTGTATGTAGGAAGACGTAGTGAGTATAGGATGAGATCAGTGTAGATTCAAGTATGATGACAAGAGAATGAGAGCCATGAGAGAAGAGACAGACAGCGAAGAAGAAGAGGACAACGGTAGTTGTAGTTCACGGTTCGTTGATTGCACGCACCAAGAACGTTAGTTAGTTCGTTATTAGAATTCCCGTTTCATTCTTTTCGTCTCCGTTTCCCCAACTGAGTCACAGTAAAAGTACACGGCCAACTCCTACTACTTGACACGGCGTCCACGCAAGAATCATGAACCAAAAACTTAGAGAATGGCTTGTAAAAGTCTGAAAAGAGATCAGCGAAGCTGAACAACAAAGATTCCTTCAACAAGGCACAACGCAGTCACACAGATACTTTTCAACTGTTCTTCTGTGGTGATAGAACCCAATATTATCACATACTAAAGTAACTATCATCCCTAATCTCTGGCTCCAACATTTTATATAGCGTCTCTCTATATAGTCATGCTAGCAAATAATTATTTATCCCGTGGAAACATACAAATAGCAGCAGGAGATGCTCTTCCTTTTGTGTTTCTAATGTTTCCGTGTAAAGATTCCATAGATCAGAGATGAGAACTGACACTAGTCAGCCAACTATCTCTAAAGTCCTCATTATAGCCAACCTGTCATTGTACAGGGAGTGATGTGGATGGATCCATGTAAATACTTTTACATCTTCAGCAATGCTCCAACTTCATCTCATCCATGTGCATTTTGTTTGTTGGAAATGCAAGGCAATGACAATATGACAGCTGTACATACAAACAGTAATCAATAGACAGGGAATATTTAGCAAAGGTAGCATCCCTGCAATTCTACATTTCTTGTAAACATCCGTAGAGTTTTAATTTGGCAAAAACGCCCATTTTTCTTCAAGACTCAGTCACACACTCGAACGTATGCACTTCAGAGTTATCCGTTTCATTCTAGATCTACCTACCTACTTATGTTGTTTGTATCTGTACCTACTACACTTTAATGCATCTTGGTCTGACAATAGCAAGGGGCGATACTATGCTTAAAGTAAATGGTAATGAATAGGGAAGATCATGCAAAAGTCACTGCACTGTATTTTAGATCTTTAGATTTACCGGTGTAGATTACTTACTACTTATAGTGATACCCTTATACTTACAAAGATAGCTTTATTGAAGATGAGACTTTAGTTGGCGACCGACCATGAGAAAGTTTCTACACCGCAGTACATTGCGTACATATTATTGCATGGTCATACGGAAGAATCGAATTTATAACCAACGACTACAATAAGGTTCTGTGCACAGTTAAAATAATGTAGCCAGTATTTATTAGTTTACCTTCCTCAGGATTGCTCGTGTCTTTTCTATCAGTCCTTCTTATGAAATAGATAGATCAAAACAATTATCAACCACAGAATATCTTAGATGATGAAAAATATTCAGTTTTAAAATCTTTTCTGTTAAGTGATAATCGTTCCATCGACAACGACACATGTAGAAATCACTCCTTGCTCATAGTTAACATTTATTAGTGGTGGCAATTATTGGAATGGAGAATTAGCAAGATTCTTATGCGATACCATCAAGGAGTATCTGAAGTGTATAAAATTATTTAGCACATTAGTTTCCAACTGTATTTTTTTTTGGTTCAGGTTCAGGTAGAATTGGAACATTTTTATATTTAAATCCTGGCATTTTGTGATTGTGAGTTCGGAATAAAAGAAATAAGTGGCTGCACATTTTCTGAACATAAGGATAAGTACTTTAGTGATGTTTCACTGGAGTCAGCTCAACGCATTTGGCGACTAAATATAAAAGCCAGTCCCGTTTCTCTACATAATATTCGAGTAAATTTGTGACGGAGAAGTCCCTCTGGGTGCGATTTCCACAATAAGTTATAGCAGTAGGTGTATTTAAGGAAGTGTGAATTCATTTTTCGTGATCAAAATGGTTACAAAACGGTTATCCGCCTTAGCAGGATTTCTGCTTTTAATAGGATGTGTGGTTGGAATAGTGCTCATAATGTATGGAGGAGACTCTACCCGGGTTTCAACCAAATCTCGCTCGAAAGAAACTTTTACGAGCTGGGAATCAAAGGTAAGTATACTATTGCTAGGGCCATGCCAGTTGTTATTGAACCCTTGCCATCTTTACAATATGTTTCTTCTCTCCATTTGTTTCCTTAATGTTCATGTTGCCACTCGTCTCCCAATTCAAAGGAAATCTCCATACATATGCACTGCACGACTCAATTCCAGTAGTCACTATTGGCAAACGTCCCTTCCTACCACAAACCTCAATCCCATTCACACTTTGCAAAATGTCATTACAACTTTAATAATGCTGAATGCCAGGCTTTGACTATCCTTTAGAAAATGCTTATTTATTATGCTTATTCTGGCTCTTCACAAAATAGCCCAGCGTCCTACATCTTCTCCATTCTACACTCTCAGCCTCGATAAAATATTATTGGCCCTTTATCTTTCTTCACTTACTTTCAATACATATTTTCTGCACACTGCTACATATAAAATTTAAGAGCCAGCAATTTCATCTCACTTAAAAGATCATAGCACTCCATTATTAAAATATTACCTACGTTTAAAATCCCTTTCCGCGTGAATATTGAGCTACGACTTGACGTAAATACAATTAAGCTGTATTTGAAAATTTAACTTCCTCTCTATTATTAATTAGCAAGGGCGTAAATCAAGGACAATGTATCACAAAATCTACACAGCTCTTTGGGCTTCACTGAAACATGATGCATGGGTTACATGTAGTATAGTAGTATGTAGTATTAAATAGGCAACAACAAGCGGGTATTTCTAATATACGATGAAAGAATCTAAGAAAGTAGTTACCTACCAAAGAATTTTTTATAAGTACACAGCTACCTTCCCGCTACCTACCTAAAGAATAATTTATGAGGAGCCGTAAAATTCTTTGTAGAGAGAGCCTTAATGTATATGGGCGATATCCGTCAGAGAAAAAATATTTATTTGTGGTAAGCTTTCCGCTGGGTCACGTAACTTCATAGCTGTCTCATGTCTCATCTTCCTGCAAAGATTTTGATGCACACTCAACAAGCTTTTAGTGCTCTAGCTCCAATTTTCCATTATATAGTGCACTCAGCTTAATAATACATTGAGAAGGCCACCTTTTACTTTCTACTTGTACAGAGTTTTCTATTATGCCTCTCTGACATCTCAGAAACGAAAGTAGGTCCAAACTAATCCATGTTCGTATTTTGTTAAACAACAGGATAATTTAAGCGGCAGTATATTGCATGACTCTCAACCATCGTCACAAGAGGTTTATATACTGGCAGACGACCTAGCAAAGCTTTTTTCCAAAACCTCCAATGGAGACGAAGACGAGAGTAGCCAAAATTCCAAGAAGTCGAGGCCTAAGACAAAAGGATTCGAAGACACACATGCCAGGGACTCCGTTCGAGCACACATCGACGGAAGGCCATCAACTTACCGAAGCAGCACTCCAACTCTACTTGATGGCGAAAGAAATGTAGTTACGATGATGACAACAACTGCGAGAACAGAAACTGTTGAGGAAATGGAAGGAGGAGGATTTCGGAATGATTTCCCCACGTCTCCGTGGATCCCATCCTCAAATCCTAAACTACATCAACAGAAACAAGTTGAAAAAGTCTCGGACTCAAACGGAGCTTCCGATACGAAGTCAGCGTTTACTATTCCAATAGAGACGAGTAATGGGATGAATCTAAGGGTTATTAACAGTCAGATGGAAGAAACGTCTAATTCCGCCAGCCATCAACAGACACAACACACATGGCAGGACGAAGACATGGAGGATGGGTCCGAGACATCGGACGAGGAAGGCAACTTAGACGAAGATCAATATGTTTCGGATCGCGAGGATGACCAGCCAGATCCCGTAATGGAATTAGGAGAGCTTTTTGACCTCGCAGCCAATTTATATGCTTCAGGACCGAATTCGTCCAGTTTACAGGGATTCGTCCGGGTTAGCATTTTATTATCTCTGATTCAACCTTGCCATTCCTTTACTATCGCTTCATTGACTGTACTCACTCTACTTACAAAGTAAATTACTCCATCTTCTACATCGCTCCAAAAGAGTTCTTCCTACATATTACTCGAGATATCTCAGATCTATCTTATCTCAGATAACACTATCTCCACTTCAACTAAATATATGTGGTAATCTAAACAATACGACTGCATCCTAATTAAATATAAAAGGGGGGTTCGGCTATTTATCTCCAGTCAAATCTCCGTGTATACTTTTTTCCGTTTTCTGCAACTGCATGACGTTAGCTATCATTCAATTCGTTATGCAAGTGCACTTTTCTAAAATTTAATTAATTGCAATGCAAGAGTGCAAGAGAAATGCAGAAAACGGGGTACAAGGTTTAACTGCAAACAAAAGCAACTGGTAGCTATATGATATAGATATAATTATGTAGAGTTGATATACATAGATTTAAAAATTTTAATGTCATATCTGCTCGCATTTAACTTACATCATTACAAGTAATTATGAGATGCAATGAAAAGAGTTCGGCAAACATTTTTGCTCCAGTGTGACACGAGTATATGAATTATATTATTAAATACAACATGAAACATTGCTTAAAATATAGTGCAAAATGTTATGCAATATGATTTACTAAAGAAGCAGTGGTTGTCAATGTTTTATTTTATACTATTTTTCAGCGAAATAAGTGATGAATTAAGGAACAGTAATTGTATCTTCCCATACTTAAACGATCTGCTCTTTTTGTAAAAACTTATAGATGTAGTATACCTACAGATGCAATGCATTTTAGACGGTAACCTTCCCTACCTAACCCAAACTAACCTAACCAAAAAAAAGAAAACCCATATTGTGTGCACAGCAATAGAATACCTACATCTAAGAATTTTCATTTTTGCCAAACTCGCTTTTCCGTTTTGCCGTGGTTATATATAAGAGTCAATGAGAATGCAGAAGTATGCCGGACTACTAATACAAATACAACTCCCATGGCTTAAATGAGATAAATGTCCCAAAGAAAAGATATAAAAATTATCGCGAACCGTTCACTGATCTTTCTTTTCAGTCCATAATTAAGCAAAAATTATGGGTTTATTAAACTGATGAATATTATGATTAACTAGTAGTACCACTAAAGATTAAACTATTGACACACCAATTAAAATTCACTATCGACCACTATCTTGTGGAAATTAACAGTCTCCATTCAGTAAAATATGTATTAGGTATGTATCAATATAAAAAATAACTTAATCTATAAACCATAAGAACAACAAGAAAAAACTCATGTATAAGATAAAAGGAATCTAAGGCAATTATGTAAACTAAGTATATAATCAATTGTAACAAACAATAATTTACCGGACTCCACTACAAAAATGGGTTTTTGACAAAAGCTTTTGCAATCGGTTTCTTAGCGCTGCCTTCTGAAGACGTCATCGAGCTAGTTCGGACTGTAGGAGCATTGAATGCAGAGCAGTTTGAGATCGTGCGCGTTAGTTTCAGAGCAGACGTTGACCCAATGGTGAAACTTCCAGCGGATTCTACCATACTCGGGCCAAATATAATGTCCTTAACTATATCGTCCTCCTCTTCGGGTAACTCTTCAAAAGCATCCTCCATGACCTTTACCTTCTTCGATCTAATTGCCTCGCCGGCAGGAAAGAAAACATCTGCTCCTGTTCCACTGTCCCCAAAAGAGCGCTTTTGTCCAAAATACTTTTTGTAATCTTTTGAGAACTGCTGATCTGAGAAACTGCCTCCGGTGGGCTCGGCAGGCTTCAGGCCTAACTGTCTCAAAGGCTTGCATGCCACATTAAGAGTTCGATTGATAACTACTTTGTCAGTGCTCTGATTACCGCCAATTGTTTTGGAAACAGGAATACTCGGTCTACTAGTGGCGATTTGATCTACTCTGGAATTTCGTCCAGTGAAGGGTCCCTTCTTAGCGTATGTCTTGGGCACTTTGGGGATCCCTCGTTTTACTATCAAGTCATCTAATGACAAATGGACGTCCTTTTTATCAATAACTGGGCCCGGGACAGGGATGAACACGGGCGCGGCGATTATCTTCACATTCTTAACTGGAATATCGTCATCGATAAATTCTTCTAATTCGTCAGCATTGGATTCCATTCCGTCCTCCCCTTCATCGCGCACTGGCTGTTTCACTTCCTTCGTTAAGTCATTCTGTCCTTCCAAGGCCAGTCCTCTTTTAATAATTATGTCGTCCAGTGACAAGTAAACGTCGGGTTTGTAGTTGGAACTCTCCATTGTATCTGGGAAATATTTAAATAAAAAAATCATTTATATAAATATTGAATTCAGGATGTTTGGATTAAAACCATTGTCTTTGATCCAATTTTAATGGAGACTGTGAGGCCGTCGGTTGCGGGATATGCGATAGGGTCGCATGGGCCTCACAACTCCTAAACCAGGATCAATGGTTTTAATCCAAACATCCTCACTTTGCTATAAACAAATTATCGCTTAACAATGATGAATGATAAAGTCGCTCTTTATTTCATACCAAACCGAAAAATGTTTTAAAATTCTGCATGGCACGTAATCCTGCGATTCATTTTCTGACATGACAGACAACACGAACACGATTATCTGAAGCTATGCTATTCATAGTAGTAGCTTAATTGCTTACAATATCATGTATACGATGACGATATTTAAAAAGAAAATTCTAAAATCTGGCAGAGTATGTATACTTAAACGTTTAAAGTAAAGTACTACTTATTTACTTACTACTTGTTACCTTTTGTGTCGACTCGACGATAAAAATATTTTAACAAAAATATTCTAAGTGCCTACCTAGCTGTTTCAAATTCACAATTAACTTGGCTGTTGGATGCAAGGAAACTAAAACTAATAATGTTATATTGGTCGTTAAATTAGAAAAGAAATTAAACTCACTGAAACTAGACGATGATATCAAGCTAACAGGATTTCTATAGGATTTCGGGTCGGACTTTGCGATGAGCGATATCACGCACCTATTGAGTGGAGATTAGATTAATATACTGACAACTGACTGAGCTGGTGCTCAGGAGAACAGACCGGGAAATATCTATTGTCTATAACAAATGAGAAAATGATAAACTTTGGTAAACATTCAACATTGATGGTTGATTATAGATATTATTTAATAAGAACAACTAAGTTTAGTGATTAAAGACAAAATTACGGGTAATGTAATATCCAGCTCCGACCAATTCGCCGTTCTTTCGTCAGTACTGTTCCTCTAAAATGACTAGACTAGAACCTTCTCGAGTCTCGAATCTCGAAGCGTCACTCTCCTGCTGCTCATTCGGGTACCTACTCACGTCTTGAGTCGTCGATGCGTGCTGTGCGTGGTGGATGTGTAATATGTATCAAATCAAGACACAGCGCATAAGCACAATGTCATCACATCAATCACATCACTATGCACTAATGTGTTGTTCAAGTGTTCAACACAGACGCAGGCCGACACGACACATAGAAACTCCCCATCCACCCATCATCCATCCTGTTCTTCTACATATTATGCCTTACTAATACATCAATGGGTATGCTCCGCTTAACTAAAGTTGCGTTGTTCGTTCGAGGCACATGACGTGTTTGTTAGTTTTATTATTCTTATTAGCTGTAGCATAATGTTTGATCTTCCATCGTACACCAACAGTTGGCGCTTGGTTACCATTTTTACTTCTCGTATCTATCCATGGCATGACATGACATGACATGTACATGACTACATGACTTAATGACTACATGACATGACAATGACAGGCTAGCTGATATTCAGTATTTGTGCGATTGTGTGCAAGGAGCTCAGACTTTTGAGGAAGTTGTAGAATGTAGGTAGATGAGCATAATATAATTTTAGTGTCTCTTTCAAGTTTTCGATAAAATCCCCAGAGGTGCAATATTAGCACGATGCTCAGTAAAGAAAGGATCGACGGGACTTTTTGAACTGCAATGGTTGACAAGTACGCTTACCGAAGTCCTCGCATTACCTCACCCGACCGATGTACGATATTACGTGGACCGATGTACACCCGACCGATGTACATTATACACAAGAATGAAAGCACCTTGTAGCATTATTATTACTATATTCGTACCCAGCTGAGTGCGAAAAGCACCTCTCACACAGTCGTCTCAGTATATCTTCCGTACAACGTACAACCTCTGCGCTCGCATAACGACCACTACTGTCCGCCTCCACGCGGTTAAGGCAGCTGGCACTTCATCTAGGTCGGGTGAGGTAATGCAACTACTTCGGCTGCTAGGCTTGTCAACCATTTTTGTAGCAGCGATAGCTTGCGTCCAAAGCTAAATAAGTCAAGCAGTATTTACCTAGTCTTGAATGGTTGACAAATGAGATTGTTGAAAGCATTCTTGGCTGCGTGCTGTAGACACACTATTCGAAAGTAGGGTTTCCTGCTCGGAGATAGGGTAGTAAAAGAGTAGGGAAAATCCCCGGAGACCATTTGAGCATTTGGAAAAAACAGAGTCGTGTCATTGTCATACTTAGCTCATTCGAAAGAGGGCATATTTATCTAGAAAACATGGGAGCAACTTTTATAAATTCTGGCTCGAATGTATTCTTTAAAACTCGGCGAAAATTTTTTGCTTGTAGAATCCTACTTCAACTATTTTCTTTCAAAACTTCGTTTCTTTGTTCAAACTTCACACATTTCAAAATGTCATCTCCATTTTCACTGGAGAATAAGACGGAGATTCTGACTATAGCACCTAAATAGTATTTATTGTCCCATTTTAGCTGGTGACCTCATCTCCCGCAAACCATTCAAGACAACCTTAAACCCAAACAAAATAGTAATTATTGTTTACATCATTAATGATTACAACATACAGAATAATGACACAAATTCAGGTCACCAGGGAGCTACATGATGCATCTGCATGGGTAATTTTATAGTGAGAATAATTATTTATGTGATAATTATTTTATAGTTTTTGCTGTAGTGACAATTATCAAGTGGCAAGTGGGGTATTGGAATCTTGGAGTTGCCTGCTCAGCTGAATGATAATGATATCTGCTCTGAAACAGAAAGTCAAGTTGCTGCATGCTGCTAGTATATAGTTAATAGTAAATACGCACTCCATTTTCCGATTCCAGTGAGCCATCATCATCGTCAAAGAGCGTTCTTGTTCTGAAGAGGCCGAGAGTTGATGTGATGTGGGGCTAACATAACGACTTGCAAGCAACGTGTATTAGATATTAGCGTTGCGTTGGCAGCAAAGGATTAAATAGTCTTGAGCTGGAGGAATTTTCCTCCATGTGAATATGTGTGGTGTCTGCAGAGTGTTAAGTCCAGGACTGCAAAGATAGCGAGTGCCAGTACAAAGTTAATTCACTAATACAATCGTATCGAGTTAAATTCGCATCGCAGCATTTCTCTAATGCTGCAGAATTCTCCAGTTATCAGATAGAACTAGCGTTCGACTCTATTTTGCTCAAAATCCTGCCTGGGCACATGGATTAATTGTACATTGACTAAAAGTATTATATAATATTTACCTACGCCTATAATTAACAGGAACAAGTATATATATATCTGTACTTGTTAGATGTATGTATATCACGTTTACGTAATATATTAGTATACGCCAAAGTATGTAGATGTAACATCCATACGAAATCTTATATCTGTAGTTGTGTATATATTAGTCAGAGAAAAATTGTAATGCCTTCATATCATGTTCCACTTTAGCGATACAGATACAAGTTACGCATGCATAGGTAAAGCACTACATTATTAGAAAGTATGGGAAGTATTTGAGAATAAGAGAAGCCAAGCAGCCAAAAGTAACAGGCAGAGAGGCAGGTCGGGATAAAGTATGACAGGATAGAAGGAAGGTACTTTGAAACATTTTGAAGAGAAATGCCGGGCTTTTGTAGAAAGGAAGTTGAGATAATTTCGGTTTTGTCTATTACTACCCGAAAGTGGCATTGCTTTAAAGAAAAGAGTTTTCTAATGGCATCGGCTTGTGGATTAGTGGATTGGATTGAATGATTGAACGTCTCTTTCTTTTGGCTTACTGTAAATGTCTGGGCCGATGCTCGTATGATGCATTTTACATTGCTGCAGTTTGTTTTGACTCTAAGTACAGGGATATCCAAAAGTATGTCCACACAGTCTAGGCTCTCTAGCTCCTAAACGGAGGCTGCTACCGAAATGAGGTGACCATCATTCGAAAGAGGACAAAATTTGCAACAAAAATTTAGGCCTTC
>JABASI010005008.1:0-13020 GCA_019776505.1 Tomocerus nigrus | reverse complement strand
ATTAATTGCCCCGAAAATTACTTTCTATTGCCACATAGATGATTTCTAGAGCCCCATGTAGTAGTACCCTAGTTAAAATAATTACCTACCTAGCATAGATATTCAAATATTATTATTAATTATTTATAGCAGTGTCTCGTCCCATCAACAAATGCATTAAGTACAATCAAGTTGCACTGCACATCATGGAATCATAGACAATGGACATTAACTGACAGACCATGAAACAACTCATTGCTTGGTTGAAGTAAGGCAGACAGAGGTTGTATTTTTAAAACTCCGTTCGTCATAATATAAGAAGGCTGTAATGTACATTCCAATAACTTTAGAAGAACCTAACCTAATTAAAAAAATCCATAGATACCCAGGCGCATCCATGCGGCCTCTGCCTTACTTCAGCCCATTTCTTTTCATGCATACCTGCTTACTTAGGTACCTAATTTGTTGGTTTGCATGTTTAAGGAATTAAAATCGAAAGCAATCAGAAAATGGGAACCTGGGGCTGGAAAATATTTTTTTAAAATAGAAAAACAAAATAATTTCAAACTTGTCAGTATTCTACTTAAATATTTTCATAATTCCTTTCAAATAAAAGTGTATCATGTGTAAATGTATCACAACACGTCTGAAATTCCCAATCCATTATTCTGCTTTGTACAGATTTGTATGCTTGACGACATTCCAACAATTTGCTGTTTTTATGAGAACGTTTCATTCCTATAATGAAGGTGGTACTTAATTTCTAAGATTAACAAATCTTAAAGTAGTTTGAATGTTTTGTTAGCGTTTGGTTGCAATGTATTTAGTTGACTTAAAAAGTTAGAGTGGCATTCCACGTTTCGATCGCTACTTAAATGGTTTGGCTGTCGGCAATGTTGCACATAATATTACGTGTGTACTGTAGCAGAGATAGTGTTGAAGGAAGAGAGATTTCATTGAGGGTGCTCTGTGCTCCCTGAGTTGAAGTGGTAATTAATTTCCAGAGAAATCAATTCACATAACGAGTCGCATCCCCAAAAGCGACATTTGCCTAGTTCTTTCTCTTCTCCGTCAATCAAATGAGCTGAATGGAATGAAATGAGAGAAGATATGCTTCAGTTTTTGCATTAATTTTCTATTTGAAAGCAGTCAAAGGATTGCATGAACGTATACTTGACAATTATTACTATTTCTTACTGCGATTCTAAGCCGTTCGTATATTCAGAGGATGTTGCGTGAACATTCTATGGACTATGCCTGCTTTCTTCACTGCACAAAGTGTTTATTTATATGTTTGCAATATTTTCTTATGGAACATTCCGTTAAAGACTCAGGTGTTCGGTGAGTACTGTTGCAATTTAATGGCCTATGAATGATGGGATAACTTGGGTGGATTTATGATGAGCTTGTCCGCCGTGTCATTTGCACAGCAGGCGACCTTCTGCCGATCCAAATAATAAAAATATTCGTATTCATATAGGTGGTGCCGGTGGTGGTAACTATATCTGAATACTTATAAGCTGCCAGGTGAATATTCTAGAATATAAGCAATACGGGGACTTTGTTAGTAGCCAAGTTACTCCAGTTTACTTTTTACTCATGTCTACGCTCCGCTCTGCAGTGAATACTGACTTAATCGCTTTGCAGTTCTCACTCCGAGGCATTTAACTTGATTTTCTTTGACGCACAGAACATAACAGAGTTAAGAAAAATTGTTAACTCGGCATTTTTGAGTCGGAAAGCTATCTATGTATGTAACACTATATTATAAAAGGGGTGCCTTATGCTACTTACCACTTATGCATTTATACATATTATGTATGTATAGTAGCAGCAATCAAATTGATCTCGATGATTATACCTAAGTGGTGCCTTATTTATTATGATATTACACAATGTAGTAACTGAGATAAGATATCAGATTCTGAAGAGGACTGTTACCTCATCTCCTTTATTACCCACTTCGTATCAAAAGTGCAGGGAAACAAAAGTGTCTTCTCATTCAGATCTGAAGAAAATGAGTTTATGTATAGACTAGGTTAGGTAATAGGTACTGACATTCCCAGTTGCATTGAATAGAAAGTTTACACAATTGTAAAGCGAGCGTGCAGACAACTGAGCGATTCAAAAAATACTAATGCAAGAATTCAAATATTTTTTGGTAAGTACATTAAGTACATGGCACAAAAAATACAGATTTGGCCCCGAACAGAATTGGTTGGGATTTCTATAATAGAGCTATGCTTCTTTGAAACCTTAATTGTTACTTCGGGACGATCTAAAACATAAAATAGCTTCACTAGACTAGACTACTGCTTATAGATTAGGAGCTTGAGAATGTTTGGTTGGGCACCTGCAGAAATGCAGAGATGAATGAGACGTTTAATGAATGGGAAGTTCAATAGCTGTTTCAAAGCAAGTAAATATTTTCATTTCTAGTTGCTCTCTCACTTATATCTTAACGTCATCTTCAATGTTCTGTACAAGGATGTCATAAAACAAGGTAATCATTTTAACCAAATGCAACGGCGACACTTAGGTTAATGAGATAATGGCGAGAATGGTGACTATTTTATGCTTAGTCCCATATGATGTCAGTGTCAGTAGTCAAACAATTTCAAAGTGCCGTAAAATTCTTATTATAACTTATATATAACGCCAGGGACTTACCCTATGTATTATTTTTGTAAAATCCGGGAATATGAGGGGCACACGATGGTGTTTGTCAATATGGGGCAGGAGGCCCTTTGTTGTCCTTAGGAAATGCATAGTCCCATACTTAATATGATGGCATTAGTTAAAATTTCAAAGTACTGTTAAAGTCTTATAACGCCAGGGACACCCCCGTTTATTATTTTTTTAAAATAGGAAAATATGAGAGGAACATGATAGTGTATGTCAATGTAGGGCAAAGGTACCCTGTGGCCCTTAAAAGCTCATTTTTTAATATGCATTGGTGACTTGTGTGTAAATAGTGGGATTCCTAAAACTTCACACTAGTTTCCCGTCCCGACTCCGTAGTTTAGCGGAGCTTATCCGTGTTTCCCTGAACCTCAGCAAAAATCTGGCGCGTAACGGGAAATTGAGTAAGTAAGCAACAGTCCTTCCGCGTTACTCTACAGAAGATTCTTTGTCGGTCGCAGTCGTGGCTAGAAAACGTAACTTGGTTTATTTTAAAAACCGGAGCCCCAGTAATTACTTAGTATTTTCTTTCCTTAATTGCATTTTAGTGTAAAAAAGTCAAAAGTATCATTGACCGTATATAATACGTAATTCAATAAAACTTTATTTGATAAATGGAGATTGATAAATAGTTGATAGTAAGTCATACTCATAATAAGTTCAAAATACTTGAACCAAATACGGTTAGGAGATAGTACCATTATCTAATTTGGACTTCCAATTACACTATTTGGAATTCATTAGGACCAAAATTGGTTGTTGGTGATCGAAACTTGTTTACTGTTTTATAAATATTCCCTCCTTTTTTGAAGGAGTGAGCGTTCATCCACATCAAATCATTGTTTATTTTCAATTTTTGTCTTTTCTAATTGTTGATTGTATTATTTACAATGGTAGCTATTTTATGATGTTCAAACATCATAAAATAACTACCATAAGATCATCATAAAATCAAATTTTCTTCTGATATTTACACTCTGTTGTCTGTGACTTGGTAAATAAATAGTTCGAAATGAATGACCAATGACTGAGGGGCAACAGTTGAGGGGCAGTCACTGGTTGGTTGGGGTTACCTTGATTGTACTGCTGACTGCATGTTCAAATTGCAAAAATCATCAACATTGATATAATTTATCTGTATGTAATTATGCTTTGGTTACTTTAGTCACTCAAATAAAGAGATGGACAACTTGTATACGATCGATAAGAGTGAAGACTTTGGGGGCTACGCTTTCGCAACACAAAGTATTAAAAGAGGACAAAATATAATGAAGCAAGAACCAATAATGTGCTCCCCAGAAGGAATTTCAAAGAAAAGTGAAAATGTTTGCTGTGTGGGATGTTTTCAGATTCTGCCAAAGTATCATTCCACGAGTTGCTTCACATGTGGATTTCCAGTGTGCTGCCACGAGTGTTCCCGGGTGAGAAATTTTTTGTCACTCTCTCATACACATTAGTTATTTTTAATAATTGAAAATAAAACTACAAACATTTAATAGTGCTATTAGATGCATTACAATTTCCACTATAAGTAATTTGGTATGCAAATTTGTTACATTTTCCAGGAAAAATTTCACAGTGACCTGGAGTGTGAGCTCTACGCAACAAAGCGAATTTCTCCTTCTGTCAAAGCGTTTACCTACATAAAGTTTGCAAGAGTTTTACTGTCCAAGGTGGTTTTCCCTGAACGATACAAAAAGTTTTTGCTACTTTCTAAGGAGTTACCCTACGGACCTCAAACGTTACCTCGAGCTGAGGAGAAAGAATGTAAACGGGCATGGAAGTTCCTAAAGAAGAAATGCAAAATGGTGGTGACTCTTTTAGAAGTCACAGATATTTGGATCAGGCTCAAAGTTAACCGCCTTCCAATTCCTTCGCAAGACAATACTGGGCGAAGGTGCCAATCAATTATTTATTCTGTTTCTTCGCTTTGCCATATTTACAATTTTAGCTACTAAACCGAACAATATCTCTTCATGTCGTGCTGTATTTTTAACGTTTATATTTGTTGTTTCATTTACTTGAAGTATCGATTCTTTTAAATTTTCAAACTATAATAACTTGTTTTAATTTTTTGACAAATGTCTAAAATTGTAATATGTGCGTTGCTGTCTGTATTTTGTTTTTAAATTTTAAGCTATTCCAGTATTTCAAAACCATCTAGGCTTTCACCATTTTAATTATCGTCTCATATTTTGTTGTTCGAGTTTCATTAATTCTATATTTGTATTTCTTACTTTTGCTTTGCTACTGAGGTATCATTTATTATTCTTTTGGAGACGTATTGGTATTTCACAATTTCACTAGGCGTGCTAAATGACTCCATAACTTTGTTTGTAGGTATCGTGGACTTGCTCTCTTTGAAGATGTCTGTAAACTAAAACGTTCCAATTCTGCGAACGCGCAATGGCTACTTCGAAAAGAAGAATCCAAAAATGCGACGATAAAGTGGCATTTCTATCTCCAGGCCATAAGCAGCATTAAGAAAGGAGCAATCCTGAGCATTCCGTAAGTTCATATTGGCCTTAGAAGCTGGTTTCAGCTGTATTGTTCTTCTGGTTGCTTTTAATAAACTTTATTATAGTTAGAAGCATTAAGGAGTGTTTGCAAAAATTCGGTTTTTCATATACCCAGTGACTAGACAAGCACGACATACAGCAATTTATTGTCTTTGAGTTTATATTAGCCAGTAGAAAGTTCAATTACGCAATTGCAGATGCATTAATTTACCAAATTCTCGTATCAACCCTTCCATAAAATTGAAAGCCTTCGTGATATTTTTTGAGATAAAGATGTCTGTTTTTTATTTTTGAGTTTAAGTCCGGCTCATATATTTACTTCCTGCTAGGTCACCATTTCCCTGTTAGCTATCCATCCTTGAAATACTGTGTGTACCATTTAGATCTCTCCATCACTTCAACCGATTTTTAGAAACTCTACTCGCGAATAAAGTAAAATAATTAGGTCAAAATATTGTTATTTTCACCGCCACTAACTGATTTAATTTGCAATGGAAGATATTACACGACCAGCATATTGGAACAATTAGAAAACGAGTACAAAAATCTGTACATGAGACAGCGCATGGTAAGCAAATAAATGTGCAGTTAAAGAAGCAGATTGGAATTCTTTCTCGGCAAGATGATTTGATAAAAAATTATTTTATTTAAGTACCTTTCGGTTAGTGACCTTTCTCATTTGATTGTATTCTACATAAACGTTTGGAACTCATACTTAATGGTTGATGCAGCATGCAGTATGTAGATAAGTAAGTCTTCAAAGTGCAAAGAAACACAAATAACACAATAGAAATGAGTCGGCGTATTTCTTTTCAAAGTTTGTATACTCGAAAATAAATCTGTTCTGATGTTACCCTAAAATGTATTTTGCTTACAGTGGGGACTTGAGCGAAAATATTGGCCTGTTGTGTAATATTGCAAATTGTGATCAATTTGGGGACTACATTGTGTCTAAGAAAACAATTGGAGAAGGGAAAATTATTATAAAGGAGCTGCCATATTTGACCTGTCCCGTTTCACGCTCCTCAAAAAAAGAAACTAGCTTTTCCTGTGTGGGCTGTTTTCTGTGTCTGCCTCGTTACTACACCATGAATTGCTTGACTTGTCGGTTTCCAGTGTGTTCTTCTGCATGCTCCAAGGTAATGCATTATATTACAGAGCTTTGGACGCCAAGTGTGTTACTAATTAAAACTTTGGAACTTCAATTATATCCAATTATGCGAATGAAAACTTATTATTAGTAAATTTACTTCATTCAATTTATAGGAAAAGTTTCACAGTGGACTTGAGTGCAAAGTCTTTTCACAAGCAGGGATTGTGCCGTCGAAGGAGGCTTTTAAAAACATACAGTTCGTCAGAATCTTTATGGCCAAGACGATTTTCCCTGAATCCTATAAAAAATTTCAACTGCTTTCTACTAATTATGGCAACGGTTTCAAGGAACTTCCGCCGGGAATTGAAGAGGAGTGTAAAAATATATGGAAATTCCTGACCCAGAAATGTAAAATTTCGGTTACTGCATCAGAAGTCATGAATGCTTGGCTGGCTTTCAGAATTAACCTCTTCAGCATTTTCTATAAAGACGATTTTGGCAATAGGTGATAACTATTATTGCAGTATATTTCATGCATGACGTCCTAATGACATACAAAGTTAGCTACCTAGCAGCGGCATTTGCGATTTGCGATTTGAGGATTTTCTATAAAATATTTCTTGCTGATCTAAATGGATTCCAACCAATCATTTGATCTTAATTTTAAAAATTCTAAAATTTTCGACATTATATGTAAAGGTTTTCTTGAGATTTTCTGACAAATGTAAACTGTAGCAATATATATTATTATAATTAATGTGAGTGCCTTAACAATTAACAACAACTGATATTAGTAACGCTATAACCGGCTTTATCCATTTTTAATATTTTCAATGCCATTATTTTGTAATCAAAACTGTATTTTATGATCTTACATGGCATAGTATTCATAAATATTATAATTCTTGCAGCTATCGTGGTTGTGCTCTGTTCGAATTTAGTTCTAAGCTAAGTCATTCGTGCGCACCTTCCGTGGAATGGTATCTAGAAAAGTCAAGAACTGAATATGGGACAATCGAATGGAGAATGCATTTGTCTTCCAGACGGGCCATTAGGAAGGGGGAGATGCTGAGTATCACTTACGTACCTCGTGGAATGGACTATGGTACTGAACTCAGAAAAGAACATTTCCATTCAAGATTGTCATTCGATTGCATTTGTTCCCGTTGCACAGACGCCACCGAAGAAGGCACTTTCTTCTCTTCACCAAAATGCTCGAAATGTGAAATTGGGTACTTATTGCCCGAAAGTCCTCTGTCTAGCGTTACGTGTTCGTGGAACTGTTCCAACTGCTTTAGTGTCGAGCCTGGAGCTGAAATTTGGATGAAGCTCAAGGCGGACTTACAATACATTAAACCTCTCATGAAAAAAGAAGTAACTGCGACGTCCTTGGACAAATTGGACTTGTTCATTGAGGCTAACAGCGGAACGCATTTACATCCTAATAACTTTTTGACATTTCAAGCCACACTCTACTGGCTCCTGGAGACCGAATTCTATGAAGTGCTGATGGAAGGATCAGACTTCAGCCATCAACTGTTTGGAAAAATCCGGACCCGCTATTATCAGTGCATGGAAGTTGTTTCGAAGTTTATGCCTTCTATGACATTTGGTAATGTAATCGTCTTCCATAATTCTTGTTGATTTATATGAATATGTTGCTAACTCTCAGACCATTTTGTTTAAAAAAATATATTACAAATCGCCTAAAAAATATCATAGCTAGTCATGTTAAAGCCCAGATTTTATTTTTAATGGCTACGCAGTTCATTTACTCTTTTTTGTAATCTTCGTTATAACGAGATTTCGTGCACAAAGCCATCAAGTAGGGAAAATGAGGATGAGCAGTGCTGTTTTCATATTTCTTTAACGTTAGGAGTTTAACTTAATATTGCTTGTCAATCCAAGTTAAACAATTAACGATTACAAAATTATAAGGAATGCAATAAGGAATTATAAATATATACATAAAATTTTGAGTAGATATTCCGAATGAATTTAGGCTACCAGTGTTTTTGTTAGTCTTATGTAGAATAAAAAGTATTTTTTTGAAACAAAATGTGACTCATGGTATGTATATATTAGTTCACCTGGAAATTGCTATGATGGACGCCGTTGGGGCTTTTGCTTTCAAATCTGAAAATTGTGTAGCCATCGATGACTCTCACCTTGATTGCGACTCAAAGCTCCAATTCTCAAAAGAGTTGCTTTCCCACTTATCTCGTGCTCTTTTCTGGTCGCGTATGCAGCGACATAATACTTCGACAAGAAATTGGATTAAGATGCTAGAGAAACTTTCATCCATATGGAGTTCTACCATTGATCGTTACCAGCAAGAAAAAGAAAGCTACCTGAAGGAAATAAATGAAAAAGGGCTGCCACAATTGGATCCACTTTCCAAATGAAGTCTATTAATCAAATCATCGGGCAAGCCACTGTATTCCAAATTATAAGTTTATGAATGTGTAATGTTTAGTCGTTCAAAATGAGTACGAAGCCTTATTATCCCGATAAATAACTTTAATGTTGTTCTATACCTTGTCACATGATTCCAAGCAATCACCGAAATGAAAACCAACACTCTTTGTGCTTCTTTGTTTGTGTCTATTTGTAATTCCACTTTAAAAATTTATATACAATATCATCCAAAAATTGAACACATGAAATTCTATAAATGATGGTGAATAATAAATGTTTGGGTTTGTATTATTGCTATACGTGATACTGCACTAGAACTTCCTTATCCTCCTTATGGCTGTAAATCACCGTGCATTTGCATCACATAATCACTGTGCGTACTGAAACGACATCAGCAGGCTCCTTTCGGAAAGTTTCATAATATTCTGATAACCACATAGCCAACGACTCTCAACTTTATAACGCCATGCTTCCTGCTGCTAGGACAGTTTACAACAGAAGACTAATGATTTGGGAATTTGCATAATAGCCAATATACGTCCAATGCTCCCACCAAGCTCATTCCATCCGAATATGATCCTTATTGTGTACCACAAGTTACATTACCTGGTAGGCACAGTCCTCATCCTCAACTGCAGGTGATGTACTAAATATATTATATGCCAGTGGATTAAAGAAGGTAATACTGAGACTACAATGCTCTGAAATCTCAAGATTTGCGCCAGCGCACCCTAAGAGGTCACACCGAGTGTTGCCCAACGATTCTCACAGGCATTTGGTTAAGACTTTTTGCGACAGTTGAGCATGGCGATATAGATCACTCAACTGTAATTAAATATTCAAAGGCTGCGTTGCACACCTACAATATCATCATAATATTATTGTTATGATATTAATCTAGGGATATTTATGTATCTGTATGTCAGTATCTTCAAGAGCTTATAGTGAGAATGAAGACCCATTAACAGAAGTTTGCATACAATACAACGTTTATTACTTAATTCAATGTTGTTTTCACATTACACAGAACAACGCACTATTCACTTTTAAACTAGAATTTTGATTTGATTTGAAACACAGTAATAATATTGAATTAAGCACTCTTCCATGATATTCTAACCAATTTTATAACAACATAAGAGGCTGTTGGGGACTAACGCATTAAAATTAAACATACACATACAGATGGGTAAATATTATATTTTGCACTCAATTGATTGCACGCACGGTTGATACAACATTACAGGGTGATGATATTTTATTACTAACATTAAAAGACACTTTGGTTTAGTAGCGGAGATCTACAAGATTCCCTATTAGTAGCATCTAAGAGCTTCTCATGTCAATCTCACACTTTGACAAACGGGAGTTCCAAATGATATATGCTTTTTCCATGTCATCAACAAGGGCACTGGTCTCCGAATCTAAAATCGAGTGGTCAGAGAATTGGATCCCACGACGAAGATGCTTCACGATTTTCCAGATGATTGACATCTTTTTATTCAGATCTCTTATATCACATCGTATGGCGATATAATCAAAGCTCTTGAAGTTGAAACGAATGAGTACGGCTACCATTAAGCTTGTCCACTTGACTGCAAGTCAATGTTAATGTCAATTAATGTCAACTAATGTTAATGTCAATTATATTCATAAAACAACACTTTAATATGCTTGAGCCACAAGCTGTATAAGAATATAAATTACGAAAGCGGTTACCTCTTTCAGCAATTGTTCCGAATGAATGACTAATGGTCAAGATTCGTTCCAAACGATCAACAAGTTTGGTGTAGATGACTTGACTCTCTCTTGAAGAATACATAAGATCCACCAGACTTTGCAGAGGAATCCAGGAGCGAATGGCTTTGATCACCAAAGAGTGATGGGAATGCAGTTGGTAATGAGAATTGGCGTTCGAGATCAAATCATCCAAAATTCTTTGTTGATACTGGGCGCTTTTGTTTTTCAGTGCAAGCAGTTTTCTTTGGAAATTACCCTCAATGGTCTTCACTATATGCGGCGATGGCGAGAAACTGCATTGGTTACATTTGAATCGTTTGACACGGGACTCACATTGTGGTGGAACCAACGACCCATTGGCACATCTCGGGCATTTCACATTAGAATAAGAAGTTCCTAACTCAGTTGGATCGAGACATCGGTCACAATTGCACCAGAAACTGAAGCTCTTGTAGAGGAAGGTTCGACGCTCTAGAGTTCCTTCCAACATGCGTTCTCCTGTGTAGGCATAGGTCACCATTTCCCCAGCGGCAATCGCCTTGCGAGTGTAAATTCCTATAATTCCTGTGGCATTTCCTTCCTCTTGAGGCAACCATTCGACATTTGGTGCGCAGCTGTGGGCCATTAAAGAGCACGTTCCATACACAGCGCTGTATTTCCTGCCACTGTAAAAAAATAATTGCAACTTTTAATTATAATAATTTTTTAAATGCTCAAAATAAGTTAAACTTCAATTTAATATTTATTTATTTGAAGAAACTAAAACTTTTTTGCATGAAGAATTTGTCGAATATTTTTGTGTCAGAAATGAGTTTAAATTGCTTCCTTAAAATTATTTCACGCGCATTTCAATAACCATGCTCTTGCTCCAGCATTAAGAGTGGGATACAACACTAGTCGCTAAATACTAACCTTAAGTTTCCGGGTGGCACATATATTCGACTATACTCGATTACAACATAAATAAGAATATCTCCATGGATATTATTAAAAATTGCAAATATAACAATTATATTCCCCCTAACTCTCATAACACGATATGGAATAGGAATACGATTTAAACGCCTCATTTTTTGCATAGTTTTTTTTGGAGTTTTGAATTTACAAAGTCGTTGTTGGTCTTCCCGGATAGCTAAACAGTTTCTGGACAAAGTTACACCTTTCTTCTTCTACCTTTGGTTTCTTCTTCGGATATACAGTAAAGACGAAAAAAGACAGTTATATCACCGAGTAAGAAGCCAAAATGAAAAAAAAGAAAGGTGTAACTTTGGCCAGCAGCTTTTCAGCTTTCCAGGAAGACCAACAAAAACTTTGTAGCTTCAAAACTTCGGGCGATGAATCATTTTTCCTAAACAAACGATAAGAGCAATTATAATAGTGACTAGTGAGTGGAGTCGCCCTGGCCACCGGGACCCTGAAGCTTAATGACAATATAGCGAGAGAGTCTACATTTACATGTATATTGTCCCCTTTTCATTTTGCAGTTACGTTTTAATTAGTGACTTTATCAAAAAAATAGAGACACTAAATGTTGAGAAAATTAAATTCTACAATCCCCAGTTGATTTTTTTAAATTCTTTTTTTCTCATGTTACAGACAACATTTGACATTTCAGCCGACCGACAATCGCTGTCAAAACATAGTTCAAATTAATATGTCCTTTCCGTAACACCACGACGATAATGCCAAAGATTAAAATCGAGCTAATCGATATTGGAATACATATTTCTTTAGCTATAGTTTTTATACATCATTTAAAATGTTAATTTAACTTCATTTCATTGATTGGTATAATTGTTGCTCTTAATTTTTTGATGACTGATCAGCTAAAAATAATTGATTCTTTATAGATACCGTATTGATACTTTAGTTGTTGATAACTGTACTGTACTGTGAGATGAAAAACGAACTAGGTCGTTGTTCACCACTCCACCCATTAAAAACCTCATGCTCATAAAAAAACTTTTTTAAGATGCAATGTTATATACAAATTCTCGTAGTAGATGCTAAAAATTAAATCACAAACTAAATCAAATGAAATCAAAAATCAAATCGTAAATTAAATCACAGGTAAATATAAATTAAAGTATAAAGTAAATCCCGTGTAATCTTAAAATAAATACCTACAGAATTAATAACATTTTAATACATATCAAATAAAACATTACGTAAATTTGTGCATCTGATAATACCATTTAATTGTATATTTGCTTCTAATCGTCATTACAGCTGTGACTCCAATAATATCTAAATATACCATCTCATCAGTATCATGACTATACCTGAACCTACGATTTCATCAGTAGGAAAGTCATATCCAACAATACGATTTTAACAGCAGTCTGACTAACTCCGAAGGATACTCTGCGCGCGAGGAAAACTACGTCTTATGTAGCTGACCATGGTTTGTCAAGTTAGCTCTATTTATCTACTGATGGGTGCCGAAAGCTTCTGCGTTCATATGATTCTAAAAAGTCATTAGCAAATGTGTTATGATGCTGACGTCACAGATGAAAGAATCATCTGATTGAATCCGATACAAGGGTATGGGAAAATTGTCTTAACCTTTGGTTATTCTACCTTATATTA
>JABASI010005007.1:0-13022 GCA_019776505.1 Tomocerus nigrus | reverse complement strand
TCTAAATTTAGGGGTTTCATTTTCTTGTTATTATGATTGGTAGTGAAAAGAACGACCTCAATCTTCTCCGGGTGGATCGAGAGCTGTCGTTTTTTACACTATTTGTTTATAACGGTAAGGGCCCTTTGTGAATGGTCACTTACAGTGGAAGGATCAAACCCTATTTGTAAAGTGTTGAGGTCATCCGCATATGCCTGTTTATAAACAGTTTTAAGCCCATGCAGTTCCTCTAACAATTCAAGTATAACGAGGTTCCACAACAGGGGTGAAAGAATTCCCCCCTGAGGGCACCCTCGAAGACCTCCGAAGGGCACCTCCGAAGCCCGCGTAGGAATTAGACAACCGACAGCCGGTTTTTCTACCCATTTTAATTGATAGAGATTTAATTATCAATGCCAGTTCCCATTTATACTCTTCAACATTTTACTCTATATACTTATTCATTCTCCGTCTATCATAGTAGTTTAATAATGGCTTTTTTATGTACAAATTCCATTTGACATTAATGTTTCTCTATTTAGGTTATTCCTTACTTATGCATTAATTTATCCGAATCTATGGGTTTACGTTATTATTTTATTACATGACTTAAATTCACACACATTACTTAAGTTATCTCATTTGGGCCCCGAATAAGATTATGTAGGCAATACATAACCTTACCCGTTCTTTAAGGTCCCCGGCCCTCTGTCCTTTCCGTTAACCGGCTAATTACTTGACGACCCAGGAAAAACCCCATTCCAACTGTTGGGACCCTCTAATGGGGAAACCGAGTCGTCGGTAGACATCGGTAGACGTCTAACTGTCATCACTATTTAACTATACATTTTATTCTACGGTTAGTACCAGTTTATATAATAGGTTACGCTTAACGTGCGAACACGAATTTCCAAAAACCCCGTCACCTCTTTACATTATTTCTTATCTTTAATTTAGGTTTTACTTTATACATAACACACAATCTTCCATATACATTTTTCCGTAGTGTTTCTACATCTACTTCCTTACGCTATTATTTACACAATTCTTATTCTATAACTTATTCAATTTATAACTTATTACTCTACCTCCCGCACCCAAAATCTCCGTTTCCATTCCGGCATTTGACGTCTATTTCTCTTGGACAGACCAAACATAAGGAAATACAGTATGCCTAACAGAACGTTAACAACTCTTAGAACGACCCATATGGCTGACAAAGGGTGTGATTTCCCGAACAGAAATTCTACAAAAACTGCTACCCATGTCAACCCCAAAATAATAAACAATTTACAATATTATATTTTCAATACACAATCACCACCGCCGTTAACCTTCTAAAATGAGTCTGTTTAATCCCTTCACTAATTCTCCCAATTGCTCTCAATCTTCGATGTTTCATAATACGGAACCCCATGAATCCAAACGTAAACAGATTAAAAAGAATCAACAATGCCTGCAGGTAGATAGTTATATTCCATAGTGGAGAGCTACATCTCTCGAATGCATATCCCGCCCTACCTCCAGTACTTTTTCGCCACCTTTCTGGGAATTTCATGTAGTATATCAATGACCCAAAAGTTAACCCAAATGCGGGTGTTCCCCATGATATTAAATTATAGGTACTTAATCTTTTCCCATCCTTCACTCGACGATGTTATTGGTTCCAACTTGGACACCAAAATGTCCATAATAAATCTAAGCCTAAAATGCAAGAGGTTGTGCTCACGGAAAGAAAGAAATAATGACTTATGATTCCCAATACATAACATGATGGCCACGGCTCAATTAAAAGTCCATTTAGGTTACTCATCAACCTGGTTCCTTCAAACAAATAAGAGAAAAACAACGCCAAAAAGAAGAACTGTGCGTATTCCTGAGTATTTAACCTATTCCACCAAATGATGAACAAGGTTAAGGTCAAGCCCAAAAATACGCTGGAAATTAAATACAAACACACATGTTATTCTATGCGCTTTATGCTCTCCAATGCCTTCCACCTCCTGAAGAATCATCACTTCTATAAACTTCACTGCGGTGGGTATAAGTTGTTTTTCGACCACTGAGGCGTTACTTATACAATACGTGCCCTCCTTTATCCGAAGCCAAACTGCCCACACCCAAAAATTTAGTCCTACAAACATTCCGTCAGTTCTTCTCTCGAACCCATGATCTCTAAAGTTCATTAATGCCATCTTGTATGTCGTGGATCCACGATGTTCAATCCACGATGTACGATGTTCAATCCACGATGTACGATGTTCAATCCACTCTTTTCACCGCCGCACGCACTAATGATGACTTGTGGACAGCATCTCCTCTCTCCTGAAGTTATGGTGCCGAGAAGACAAGTCGTCAACAAAAACGAACGGCAAGCCGTAACAGTAAGTCTCGCCCTTTAGACGGTATGCATGGCTCAAAAAGCAATGTATATAAGGAGCAGTATCAAATGTATCTTACTTCACAAGTATAAAATGCATAGTAGAAGCAGAGTGGCATTTTGTATACCACTGCGATATTTAATACTTAATAGAAGCAGTTAGCAATTGTTTTATACTAAATAAGTAAAATCAGAGGGTGGAAGCAGTTTACAATCAAATAGTAAATAGCCGTTATATGAAGGTAAAAGCGCTAAAGAATTTTATATACTAAAGCATGCTATGTGAAAACAGTGCGATTCTAACCATAAATTTTTAAATATTCTTTTTCTTTCAAAACATTTTTCCGAAAATAGTTTTTGTTATCCAACACTATATTTAATAAAGTCCTTAAATAGAAGCTGGAGACGATTTTTAGTATCGTCTCTGTCTCTAACCCCGTTTTTAGAAAAATAGGCGCAGTGTGGCAAAAAACAAAGTGCGTACTATAAACTCGTTTTACTATTAAAATTCAAATAATTGGAAACGGTTTCAGACATTTATAGTGTCCGTTTTTGGACTTGACTATGAAAATGCGCAATAAGTGAGCGCGCGTTATCTCAGTAACCCATGGACCAATTTCGACCATTTTCAATAGGGTTCCTCACAGGCCCAAATGCATTGTTTTAGCATAGTTTGGTCAACTTCCGTCAAGGCGTTCGAGAGTTATCGTGCTCACGAACAAATGGACAGACAGAAGCTCCCCAGAGGGCTAAAACCACGCATACTGCATTCTGCTTCCTGTACTCTATCTTTCAACTGTTGTTATAATCTCCGTTGAACCCGCGAAATATCAGCGGCTACGTGTAGTGATGCTAGGATGACTATCATTACCTCGATCATTAATCCGATCCAAAATGTCACTATATTCAATGTTATTATTCCAGATAGTCATCTGAAGGATGGTCTATACGGTGTACAAATCATTAACATAAAAAGATCTGCTACTGTGTAAATTATCAACAACGCGAATACTGCTTTGCAGGCTAACATTTTGCTTTCTTTAAAACTTATCTCCTATATAAACCTTTCATCAATACCATCAAAGGAAACAACATTATAGCAATACAATGAACAGCAATAAATACTTCCAAATTGTTGTTGCTTATTTCTTCACTACATTCATAGATCGAACCTCTGCTCATACACTCCTTAAACAATATAATGTTTCCCACTGCGAACACTACGGACAAAATCGCCGATTCTTTATTCAACATTTGTAACTATTGTCTCAGTTTTCTAACTATGTGTCGTATAATAAACATATATATGATTATGAACGTTATTTGTGTGATTCCCACGACCACTCGTATCCAAACTGAATTGAAAAATTGTTCTGGGTATTTCACAGTCTTTTGCACTTCAGATATTATTAAGTTTCGTCTAGGATTCCGCCACACTTGAAATTTATTTGTTTCTCTGGGTATCCGAATATCACTTTTGTTAACATTTCATCCCAAAATTCCTGCAACTAACACACTCAAAACTAGATATTTTCTACACCAGATCGTGCCTTACTGTTGACCATCCTACTGTGGGGACTGAACTAACAAATCAAACCGTTCCTTCTCACTTAATCTATTTTAGTTTCAAAATTTATTCCGCTACCCACACTAGTCCATGTTCTATTTGATTATACTCGTCTTTCCTTTTAGATTCCTGGAACTACTCGCCCATTTAGACGCCGAGCCCACAGTTTCCTTTAGCCTCTTTTTGCAGTTTTTACTAAGAATGGTACATATAACTCCTACCTCTTCTACATACTCTCACCCGTATTCAAAATCTCCGGAATTTCGGACCTATGTTTCATCACCACCCACTTCAAGTTTGCAATCTCATCCTCTAATGATTCTGCAGTTTTAGGTTTCCTAATGACTTTCACTCTCGGTCTTACTCCTGGAGCTTGTGAGATTTCTATTCACATTACACAAGATTGCCATTGAATATAGGATAGCCAAGAAACAAGTATTACTGTTATGCTAATAAAAGTTATCCACTGATAAGTTGTACAATCCATTTCTCGTTATTGTTTTTTATTATTATTTATTAGCGATCCTTACGAGCTTTCGCCCATGGACCCAAAGTGGACAAATTGATCATATACAATAAATCAGTGCATAAATATGTAGGTGAACGAACTGATATAGCAATGAACAAATTAAACTTAAAATAAATATACGTATCTACTTAATGGATATAAATGACTTACATACTAACTTAAACTGTCTTAACTTAATACGTAACACATATATATTTGATCGTCAAGCTTGGAGAAATTTCTCGTTATTTCACCTCTTCACTCGTAGCTCTGACAAAATGAATGAAATTTCTTTTAGGGCTTTTATATTTTATACGACTTTTAACCCATTCTCTGTTTATCAAGCCTTTCCAATCACGCTCTTGTATATTGTTTTTCCGTTCATCATAAAATGATCGAAAACTAAATGGAGAGAGATTCAAGAAATTGAACTGTTTTGAAAGATCTAAAGAAGACGACCGAGATTAGTTCCAAAGCAAAGGTCTTAGTGATTTTACTGCATTAATAAAAACAAAGACACTATTTTGCATTTCGTGGATGGGCCCTTGGAATTGACAGAATTTAATGCCGCAATGGCGAAGATTGACAGGTCTTATCAATGAGGTGCATCCCTAATACCTACTTTATTCTATAAGAAGATGAAAACTAAGAAAGAGTGACAATGAAGGTCGTCCGAATGAAGTCGCCTTTAAGTCGATCCGTTTGAGGATTCGTAATTTCCTTAGACCTTCCGCCCATAACAGTCAATGTATGTATGTATGTATGTATTTTTATTTCTGAACTTGGGTCCCGCCCGTTCAACAGCTCGACATTCATTTACATAACAATTTACATCATAAGATTGAGACATAACTAAAAGCAATCACTAATAATTATAATACAGGTACGAAAATATTGTTAAGTCAAGATAGTAACAATGTAATTA
This sequence comes from Tomocerus nigrus, assembly GCA_019776505.1. Lineage (NCBI taxonomy): Eukaryota > Metazoa > Arthropoda > Collembola > Entomobryomorpha > Tomoceridae > Tomocerus > Tomocerus nigrus. Next base: position 7,663 of record JABASI010005007.1, on the reverse strand, counting down.
TATATCCTTACATAATATGCGGAGTCACCGTGTTATTTTCAGTAATACAAACTTCAATATTCTGCAATATATTGTATCGTTGTCTTAGGTCACTCAATTTATTACAACCACGGAAAATGTGCCACCAATCCGTGTCATTCTTTCCGCAGTATTTACACGAGTCAATTTTGATTGTATTCCCCCTGAGGTAATTTACGATTTAACCTAATTTGTGCTAAAACTGAAGTTATACTAGTGGGAAAGTTACACGCAATATATTTCTCTCTGCCGGTTGTAACTTTAAGAAGCTTGTTGCGTTGATGATTCATGGACATTCAAACATTTTTCATATCAGTTGCGTGTAACAATTGCTCATATTTGTCGACTAATAGGCTACGGTGTTCACCTCATTTAAATCGTAAAACTCACCATAAAAATTCCATATTAATTTCGCTTAGCAACTGTTTGGCCTGCAAGGCCCAATTATATTTGATATCACTAGACTTAAGGCTACGTAGTTGGTAATAACACGTTTTAACGAGTGAATTATTTTCTTTTGCAAGGATTCTGATTTTCTTAAAGATTTGTAATTTAATATGTGTGGTACCGATTTCCAGACGAGTAAAGTATTTAGGAGTCGTAGGAGGGAGTTTTAGGGATCTTTTATGAAAGAGTTGCGGAACTTGTTCCAGTTTTTCAGATTGGGATAGTGCCCAGATCGAAGAACCATAGAGGACCGTTCAGTTAGCCATGGAGTCTAGGAGTTTCTGCCTTGATTACGCGTTGGATATTCTGCCTTTGGAGACAATTGACAGGACATTAAATAATCCGGATGCAGAGAAAACTACTCCTGGGTAGGTATATTTTTTCACGATTTCAATTCTGTCAGAGCCCCAGAGAAAGCTTTCCGCTTTCTTCCTGTTTTGGAGACAACCATTACTTTTTTTTCCAGATTGACATTCAGTTCATGATCTTCATGATGAAATGAAATGATTTTAGTATATTGATTTTTTTCTGCAGTTGTGTTTTGTTTGTAGCCATGTGAACCTTGTCGTCGGAGAACAGCAAAATATTGATGATCAGCTGGATTTTTTCTTTGTTATTCCGAATATTGATTCCGTGTACATCGCTATTTAATAGTGTTTCAATTATGTCGTTTATAAAAATACAAAATAGATTTGGCGACAGTGTCTCCCCCTGGGCTATAGAGTTGTTCATGGTTTACGCTCCCAAATGCATTGGAAAGTTCGACGAAGCAAAGGTATAATTTTCCAGCTTTCTTGTTTAGTTGTAGTTGTAGCAGTGTTTAAGGTAAAGATATGGTTCTCACAGCTGCTCCCTTTCTTGTAAGCCGCTTGAAAGTCAAACAGCTTTTTATGTGTTTGGGACCAGATGTGCAGTCGTGCTGCGAGAATAGACGTAAACATTTTAAGTACTGTTTGCATTAAGGCAATGGGGCGAAAATTTTCAGGTAAGTCCAGGTTTTGTGGAGCGGCACTACTTCGGTTAGACACCATTCGTGGGGAATCTTGCCAGTGTCCAGACATTTTTGAAATACCGTTTGAAGAATTGTTGGGAGAAATAAAGGCGCATTTGACCAAATTTCGTTTGGGATTAGATCCATGCCTGTCGCTTTGTTATTTTTTAGTCTCTTCATATTATGTCGTCGATCGAAATTTTTAAGTCCAGTATTTCGTCCTCAACGATTGTAGTTACTGGCGGCGAGATACATAGTACATCAGCTTGGAAGAGGTTAGAGAAATAAGACAACCATAGGTCTGGGGTTATAGAATTAGACGGTTGTGGATTGAATCGGGTTTTTTTAACTGCTGTCCAGAATTCCCGACTGTTTTTATGGTTGGTGAGGCTTTCTTCAATTTTTTTGTAGTAAGCAGAGCTTTTTTCTTTGCAAAGGTCTTGGTAAAGTTTTTTCGCTTCGAGATAGTCAGAGATTGTGCGAGGGGTGGGCGGAGTGGAGTTGCAAAGATCCCTTAATGTTTTGATTTTGTTCTTTCTTGCCAGTTCACACTCCTCGTCGACCCATTTTGGTAAGTTGTTGTCGATTCGTATGACAGTTTCATATTTGAGAATATTCAGATCGGAGGCAGTGTCAATTATGCATGACTTTATGGAATGATATATTTCTTCGGCTGATGAGGTGTTTAATGCATCGGTGTCAGGGAATTTGGATTTAAGGGCGTCTGAAAACCGGCCAATAGTTTCATCTTTAATTAGTAATTTCGGGGGGCAGCCTTTTAAAAGTTACATCTTTTTCTGCACAGAGATCAAGAGAGAAATTAGCACATATAGGAAAGTGATCTGAATTAGTTAATTTGAGTATTCGAAAGTTTTTAAGTAGATAGTTACAATTATATGGATAGATACAATAGTCCACGACACTACGGCCTTTACCATTGGATTGAATAAAAACTCCCCTTCAGGATCACTGGTTTTGTTGCCATTAGCTATATTCATACCAAAATCGATTAGTTTGTCAATAAACATAATATTACCTTTTACATTAGTAATTTTATCTTTCGAGGCACGTTTCTCGAATGTATTAAAATCAGAGGTTCTAGCGTTGAAATCCCCAAGGATAAAAATGTTTTCATTATTAGCTACAATTTGGTCAATTTTGTTAAATACAATACTTAGATTTTGTTCATATGATAGTGTAGGAGGTATATAAACATACATAACATAAATCCATCCTTCTATAGTTCTTATTTTAGTCTAGTGAATTCAATAAAATTAAACGACTCAAGTTTCTCAATTTTACATCCAACAATAAATCCGCCGCTGCATCTTCTCTCCGCTGCGTCTTACTTTTATAACCTGGGTGCTGCAAGATTTTATAATTATTTATAATTTTTTGATTTTTAAAATTTAAGTAACTGAAAGTTTCTGACCAGCAGAAAACGTCACAGTTTTGTTGAATAAAGTCATTATAGAAGTCATATTTTTTGCTTAAAATACCATTTATATTCCAATATAGAGCTGTTGTAATCGGGCGGGCAATTTCCTATTCCGTATACATATTAGTCGCAGGTGTCGAGCCGACAAACAGGGACAGAGGTTGGTCAGTATTTATACGAAGTGGCGGAGCTTTGGTACTTTCCACTTCCGTCAGCAGGCCATCGGTAGCAGCGAAAATAATTCCATCCACCTCAATCTGGTTCTTTTGGTAATTAATTTTTACATTTTGGTTTTTAGAGAGGGCTTCATTTCTTTTTAGACGAAGTGCTCTCCTGTCTGCTTGAACTTCCGGTGGTAGGTCATCGTTGCTGTAGACGTTAGCGGTGGCGCTGTCCTGTTTCAGGATTTTGCTTTTACGTAATATTTGGTCGCGATCATAGTGGGTGATGCATCTTACAAGTACAGGTCTATTTTTTCCAGGAGCGAATTTTGATAGTCTGTGTGCTGTATCTAGTTTTGTAAATTTTAACCCAAGGTTCGCTTGCACAATAGTCGTTATTTTTTTTAAAGTATCATCGTAACTTTCACTTCCCACGTAAAATCCGTAAAAAATTAGATTCTTCCTTCGTATTTCGATTTGCAACTTGACATTGTCGTTGGTTAGTTTCGCCACTTTAGTCTTCAGAGATTTCACTTCCCTTGTAAGCATATCATTATTCTTGTTAACCTCATCGATTTTGTCCAGAATTGATTTTTGACCTAGGCGAAGATGGTGGAACATACTTTCAACCATTGATATGTCCATTTTTTCGTTGGCTTTTGTTTTCTTTGCGGTATTGTCGTCCAAAGAAGTTTGGCTACTCCTCTTAGGGGATCTTCCTGCAAAGGCCGATGGTACGACCGGCATCGCTGGTATTATGACGACATCTTAGGATGGGTTTCTGGAGGAAGTTGACTTTGTATAATGGGAAATTTCGTAATTTTAAGTTAAAAATCGAGTAAAAATTGGAGAGAGAACAAAAAACTTGACTGTGCGCGCCAACAACACAAGGCTCTCTCAACAGTCAATTATTTCCTCCTGTACCCATTACGCCAACAATGTGATCAAAGCAACAATTCTTAGGCATTTGAAAGATTAGTAAAGCATTATACCGTCATTTTGGTTTTAATAATCTGCGTTTCTTTCTGCTCTTTTCACCTGACACGCACTCGTGATATTAGATAAAACGATCTACTTAGACCAAATCTTTAGACTGATGCCAAACTATCCGAGGGTAACCTTTGACAGGCCCTGAAAGGTAATCTTTGGGGATGAAGTTTACAATTAGTTGCACAGCCACGGCTTATGCAGGGTTGACTGTTTCAAATCCGACTCTTGCAAGGTACCTATACATTCGGTTGCTCCCTCCAGGCTTACGTAGAGTCAACAACTCACTAACTCTTAGCGATGACTTCTATCTTTAGGAACCAAGGCGGCCTCGTTTTCTTTTTTGTTTTCCCATTTTGCCTGTTATTTTCTTTTGACATTGGTGTCAATCTCCTTACTGCCTTCCAACAATACTGCTTAACTCATAGGACTTTCCATGAACGTTTTGTATAGTTATTCGGCACAACAGCCTTCCTCTACAATAATAATGAACCATTCTAGACGGTCGTCATTGTAAATCCTATAATTACGACAGATCATAGATCTGCCCCTTGTCTCAACGCCATGTAAAAACAAGCAAATTCCCGGTGTTTCTTTGGAAATCCTAGTGAACGTGCTATGATGGATGAAACAAGGGTGGCGCTGACGCCATCGCAAGATGAGAACTATTGTTACAAAATGAAGTTAAGAACTAAATTAGCGGTGATATCGATTCAACTGAATTCCCTGCGGGTATCTGTCCCCTTGGAAATCTTCAAATACCCCTGCACGATCCTGTCGTATTACCTAGCTATGTTTGAAGTGTTTAAGTGAAATTGAATCTTTACATTACCGTTGTAATGATTTTGTTTGCGACCCAATTGAACCCTACGTGGGAGCAATTGTTTCAAGACGATCGTATAAAAGATGCTCAAATACTATACGCACCGATATTTAACCACTCGTTTGCCCATAAACAAATGTGTTCTGCGAAAGAAGATAGGAAAAGTTGCCAGGCCGTCGTAGCATGACCCTTCCAATATTCTCACCTATGTTCTCGAAGATTACTTAACCAATTAAAGGAAAGTGACAAATGCCTTGAAGTTTCGTCCTTTGACACGAGCGGATACTTTGCCTAGGATTGTTATGAATGTTTGAATGCGACTTTGTGCAAAATTTTGGCTTCAATGGCCTTTATCATAACATGATCTTTTTAGTTGCAAACCACCATAATAATCAATCCTACTTAAATCTGCCTTCAACGCACTTCCTCATCTACTATCTACAATCTCATGCATCCGATTTTCCTTTTGTTTATTGCTTTGTGGTTTATTCTCACTCAACTAAATTGTGAGTTATTATGCTTTTCCCCTTCTCTGCACTTAGTTCCTTTATTTGTTCCGAAACTTGCACACCCACAAATCTCCGTTTGAACTAATTCTATGAAATTTTGAAATGAAATCATATCACGTCGTCAACCAAACAATAATCGTGCTTCATCAATATTCTTACGTATCGCTTTTCTTTTTACTTCTTTTCGTTTCACATCATCATTCCTAATGAAATTTTTTTACAGCTCTTTATTGTTATTAACTTCGATTTCTCATACTATTCCCCCATCTTATCCTATTCGCTTTGAGATATTTAATAATCTTCATTCGTCATTCGTCAATTTAGTTCCCCCGTAAATTATTCTATCGATCCCATAGTAACATGACAATCACAACTGAGTGCTGGCGCTTTCAACCTCCCGGCTCTCTACCTTTATATCACATATGAATAATTGGCTCGAAAGGGGGAACAACTTCATCGTAATATTTTGAATTCGTAACTAAGGGACATTTTATTGGGAAATTTCAAAAGGGTTTCTTTTTCGTATTTATTTATTTTGTTAAACAAAATTGTTAATTTATTAGCAACGGTCTCAGCCAAAGATGCCTGCTGTCTTTTTCTGCTGCTATGTGCTTGATTGAACCAAGGTCATTACGAAATTTAGGGATAAGGTATGGACATTTGCAAAATGTTAGTTTTGGATGATTGCTTAAATCGTTAGTTAGCTAGCACCATCGGAAATAAACGAACAGCAGCCGGGTGACGAGACCTGGAATTAGCCTAAGATGAAGAAAGTTAGCCTAAGCCTAAATGGAGGTTTTTCTACCACGAGGTGGAAGGTAACCTACGCCAGGGGAGAAAAACCGAGAGGGCCGAAGTTTGCAATGTCAAAGAAAAAAAATTGCCCTTAGCCTCTGTGCAGAGCTGATAGAAGACTCATGCCAGTTCGAGGTCGCTTGGATTGGTTACGGTCTAAGCTAGTCTCTCTGGATTGGCTGCGCTTAGACCGTAACCAATGAGCAGATGAGTAGAGAGGAGGGGGACTTTCACACCTAGCCGAACCACGATATTTTGTTAAGGCTGAGCTTTCTATTACCCAAAAACCTATGCGTATTCTGTGAGCGATGTTGGCTGGATCGAAGTTACCCTATACGCGAAGTAAGCCTAATGACCGCAATGGTGGGATGGTAAAAATGGCATATACAAGGAAGCAGAATGATAGAAAACAGCCTAGAGACCGAGGTGGCGGAATGGAAAATAGGCTACGCCGGAACCAAAGTGGAATTAAGCCGAGGTGGAAATAGGTCAACTCTGAAACCGAAGTTTAAATTACAAAAGCCGAATGGAAAACCGACACCGAAGTAGAAAATGGCCGAAATCGAAATGGCAATTGACCCCAGTGGAGTTAGTCCGACGTGGAAATTAACAGACAACGAAGCCGATAAAGAGGTGGAAAAAGTGGAAATTAGCCAACACACAGAGGTAGAAATCAGCCAACACACAGAGGTAGAAATCAGCCAACACACAGAGGTAGAAATCAGCCAACACACAGAGGCGGAAATTAGCTGACCGAGGCTGAAATTAGCCGTCGACGCTGAGTTTCGACATCGATTTTTGCCTAGTTCGGCATCGGGTAATTTCATTTTCGGTTTCGGGGTGGCGTAATCAGTCAACTTCCATTTCGGCTTGGGCTACTTGTCACTTCTGTTTTGGGGTGGCGCAATCAGTCAACTTCCTATTCGGCTTCGGCTACTTGCCGCTTCGGTTTCGGAGTTGGTCAATTTCCACTCGGCTTTAATTGTAATTTCAACCATTTTCAACTTCGTCTTTGGCTGACCTCCACTTCGGTCTATTTCCACTTGAGTCATTTGTCTTTTCGGGGTTGGGCATTTTTTACTTCGATCGGTGTTGGCTAATTTTGACGTCGGTCTCTCACTTGGTGAATTTTAGCGTCGCTCGCTTTCGCGTAGACTAGGTTAATTAATTCGTCCATAAAGTCGCAACCTAAACATAATATCCATCCCAGTCAGTATCCATAATACCATTCGGCGACTAACTTCATTTCGGCTTGGGTTATTTCCTTTGGCGTTGGGTTACTTTCCACTTCGACGTAGGCTAACTTCCAGCACCCGGTCGCTGTTCGATTATTTCCAATGGTAACTAGGTGCTCAACCATTATAAACTACTTTTTTGGCATGTCCATACCTTACCGTAGAAAATTTCGCAATGACCTTGGTTCAGGCACATGACAACAACATTCTACTTTTCTGAAAATGCGAAACCATGAAAATCACTAAATTACTGGAATTT
>JABASI010005006.1:0-13022 GCA_019776505.1 Tomocerus nigrus | reverse complement strand
GTCTGTCTTAAGACTCCCTACGTGATATTCCATTTTATATATAATACTTAGTTGAGAAAACTTACATAAGTTCTACGAGTCCTCAACACAAAAGTGCAGCATGTGTATAAAAGAAGAAAAGATATATCTTATTTTTAGTTTCTATTATAAAGTATACTACATAAGTGTCTCATGCTAAATATATACTGTAGTGTACTTACATACAGTGAGAGGATAAGTATATTGCAAGTTCAGTAATACCTTCGACCTTGTGTTCGTAAAGCTTTTGTTAAAGTTTATGTGAGATGTGATGTGATGTCTCGTTTGAAAAGTTAAAATAGCCACTAGCATTTCTCCTGAGTGCAGTTACACTTTTTTCCAGTTGTAGTTCAGCGTCCACTCCATACTGAGTACATTGTGCATTGCCATGTGCTACTACTACTACGTTGTGATGTGACTACTACGATATGTTATGAGCAAGTCGTTTCGTTTTTCTTGTGATCTTTGATCCTAATCCGTGTCCGTTCTTTTTAGGTGAGGCTGGTCGACCACCTCGGATTTTGGAGCACCCGGCCGATTCAGTGGTGCCGAGAAATGAGCCCGTCACCCTCAACTGTAAGGCAGATGGAGATCCAACACCAGAAATCACTTGGCTCATGGATGGCAAACCCATTCGCTCTGATTCCAGAAGGCTGCTCTCTATCCTGCCATCCGGATCCCTCTTTTTCTTACGGGTGAGTTCCACCACCAACTTCATTCTACTATAAAATTCTATTGACGGGATAAAGATAGTGCGGGAGGGAGTTATATATACAGGGAGAGATAGAAATAGCCCCGCCGCAATTGTATTCATGTGTAGGTAACGCAGTGGTGGTTAGCGTCGTGGTGGTTCTTGTTCGAATATAATGTAAGTAGTGTAGTAAGTAGGAAGGATATGTAGCGTGATGCATGTAGCGTCCATTCATTCCCTTTCTTATCTTATGGCACAAGTTACAGCGTCGAACACCTCCTCAAATCTTCTTTTCCTTTTTTCTATACCTCGGCGCACAAAGGTCCTTTCTTCTATAACCTTAACCATCCTCTGTGAAATATTCTGTTCCGGAGGTTTGTTGCATCCTCCTACTGTGTCTCCTGCCTCGCCGCTTCTTCCAATTCAAAATTCCCCTTCCTTCACTTTCCTTTTAGTTAACTTTTCTTTTCTTGTCATTCCGATGCTTCTTTCTTTCTCCTGGCCGCTAAGCTTCGGCTTACGTTAGTTGTACACGGACTTTTACTCTTATTCTATCTCTCTGCATACTGACTACTCCCCATCAACTCTTATGGCCTCCTCCTCCTCTTCTCATTCCTCTCTCTCTCTCTCCTCTCAAATTATTTTGTATCTTTCAATTTGATTTCATTCAGAGGTTGTCTTGTCCCACTACCAGCGCCCTCCTGTCTCTTCCACTATTTATATACGCATATCCTACAAGTTTTATAAGTTTTATACGTATAAAAGTCCAACGATTATACTATAGAAAAGACAGCTAAAGTAAATGTATGCTAAAGTTATGTAATATTGTGTAGCTATTCTCTGTCTCTCTCTGTTGGTTCTGTCAAACGGAAGAGGAGAATGAGATGTTGTCGTCGTCGTACTATGTCTTCCTTACCATTCCTCTCCTGTCTGTCAGAATCCTTAATGAGATTTAAGAGAAATAAATCTCTAAACCTTGCAGGGGAGTCTTCTTTAACTTTCTGACTTCGGATTTCCTACCTTTCCCACTTCTGCATCTCAGTAATCGCACACAGATGCATACACACGTACACTCATTCCGATGAACGCTGCATTTCCTCGCTTTATGTCCAACCCCAAGATTTATTGTTGCAGGTAAAATTGCAAACCGGCCCTCTCCTTTCCTTATTATTATGCCTTGCTAAGGGTTCATAAAAATCACAAGTTTTGAACTATCATCTTATAATGGTATGCACCAATGTTCATTCTGCACTTAGCACTTGCTTCTGAAAATTGTAATTCACTCTTTATGATTCTAATGTAAGCCGATGTACAACTTCAGTTCTTCACAGCGAAAAATTGTTATATCAAATAATAATTTATTTCATTATTGATGTAGGTATTATACGTGCTGCATTTTGCTAAAAGCTATTCGTATTCATGTCACTTTCTATTTTACAGGTAACTTAACACATTAACTACTTTTTAACATTGGTTATTATGGCGTATTCAAGGATTGGCTTATAGCATAAAAAGATTCATACGTTTAATAGATGTTGATAGCTATGTTATGTGGTAAGGGAAAATATTATTTTCACAATTGCCTTCACATTTATTAAAAATTGTGTTTTTTAAATACAACTGCATCGATAACTTGTTTTTAAAACGTTATTTTTATCACAACAAAGTAATAACTCCAGCTTCATATTGTACTATCGGTAATTTCGTACTTGTGTACCTATATAGCAAGGATGAGTCCATTATAAGAGTTGGATTGCAAGTGCAAGTTGGATGCTGACTCGACTCCTTGGGTTGTTTCTCTGCTCATTGCTACGGAACGAAGGAAATGAAATTTTAATGAAGAAAGCAAGGTGACATAGTATTCCTCACCCTTCCCTCATTTCCTATTTCTATCCTGTAACTGTAAATAGGATATTAGACTACTCCTGTAGATATAGGTAGGACATCAGTGTATGTATATGCAGTTTCACAGATAGTGTGTGAGGGTTCTTGTGATCTGAATCCTACTAGAGGGTATATTCCATTAGAGGCCAAGTTGGGAAAACAGAAGATAATGTTATAATATCCCCTGGAAGTACTATTAGCGTACTATGTACGTAATAAAAGTAGTCGAGGCAGAACAGTAAACTGTAATGCAGTAGTCGTTATGTGTAATGTGCACGAGTGTTTCATTATGTACATTTGATTTTGAGTTTGTTTCATCCCATCCGCAGGTGCGTAAAGATCAAGATGCTGGAGTGTATGCCTGTACTGCCAAAAATACATTTGGAGAAGTAACCAGTCGAAATGGAACTCTGGATGTTGCAAGTAAGCTTAATTTTCACTTTGACTTAGCTTTCTCTTGTCTCTTCACTAGTACGGATTAATGAGTACTACACTCGTACGTATGAGTGGAGTAGAGGGATATTCCTTGAGGCCAGTTTATGCTACTACAAGTAGCAGTAGATAATGTGGAGCTTATTTGTAAGTGTAATTATCTTTGTTAGCCTTGCAGATATTACATAAATGTCTGTGTATAAACATGTAGCTAATTTATAACGCCTCGTTGACTTGTTTTTGTTGGCTACTACTGTAATTCCCTACTCATCATCCGTATGCTTTCTCTTTCCTTTTCCCACTCTCCATCCTTTGTTTTTACTCTTTTGGCGTATTAAATATTCTACTTGTTATTATTTACTGTGTTGAGAGGCAAACTCCTAGTCCTTCTAGTTAGATATGCAAATAGTCCAATGAAATTCTGTGCATACATTTTCCTTTTGTACATACATAAATAGTTACTTAAGGCTACAAGTGATGACGCACACTCTTATTCATCTTCTACCTATTTATTTACAATTACATTTGCACGTCACAGAATATCTCCAATTATGTACATCCACAACTACTTTTCACTCTTTGTAAAGCGGTCAAGGGTAAACGTAACAAGGACATGCAACAAAGTAGGAAATTATTTTATGCGTTCGTCCCTGTCTACTTATTCGCTTATACGGATGTAAAAAGGTATTACTAATTAACATAAATTATATTGTGGAAGAAGAAGGACCTACAAATTTGAGTATCAATTAATATTTTGTGAATTTAAATTAAGATGATACGATACACGACAATAACGTTCCATTATTATTTAGAAATAATACAGAGATGCAAATAAATCAGAAATTCAGAAGTTGGAGAAGAATAATGTTTGGGCAAAATGGGATATTGTTCCATTAATCATAAGAAATCATAAGGTCAAGTTTGAGGAAATTATATTTCAATATTTTATGCATACGTCAGTGTTTCTTGACATTTGTAATATTCAGAGATGAATTTAGTTAGTAGCTTGAAGTTGGAAGAATTGTAAACTTTGGCATTAGTCTATATCACAGACAGTTGGGCAAGTATGTAACTGCTTGTGCAATGCAGCAGCTGAATTGTTGGGAATAGAATTTATATAGAAAGTGAAGTACCCGTAAGAATCTGTCATAGTTGAGTAGCGGAAAGCAACAGTATATTATTTAGTGGAAGGGAGGAAAGTGACGTCTGTATGAATAGCTCTCTATGCACTTTGCACCAGTTAGTCTTGCATTTCCAGTCCTCCTTAGTTGCTACAATAGTAAAGAGAGGGAAGTGAATAGGAAGTGGATGTATGAGGAGGACCGTGTGTAGGTTTCCTTCCCCGCATCTTTGCTGCTTTCTGTTAGAAGTAACCGTTCGATCAACATTGAATCCAATAAGCACTGCCGGGTTGTGGATGAAGGAGACGTGAAGTTGACGGATCTGCAATTAAGGAATGACTGATGAGATAGTTCGGGGTGGTGTTGGGCAAGACACACTTTAACTTATAGCTCCACTACTAAATTACTGAAAACTAAACCTAAATGCTATATTATTAAAGACTTATACTATAGATAATATGTCTGTCCCAAAACTAATAAGACTACACAACTGCTCTCCCATTCTCTTCTGTGTAAGATCTTGCACTGGCGTGTTATTTAAGATACTAATAGAGCTAGAGAGAGATTGTGGCTTTCACTCTCCTTCTGTCTCTCACATACGACGTAGAAGATTTTAATATAGGTAGCTACAAATCCCAACCCTCACACACAACCACATCAGTAAAGGGGCTATATAGACACTTGACAGTTTTGTTGCAAGTTTACATTTTACATGTCCATTATTTGCCTGTCTAGCGAGTTAAGTGATTGTTCAAACAGTGCAAGGGGCTCATTGAAAGATTCTGTCATCGATATCGTCATGTCAGGCAACGCGTATTTATGCTATTAACTCTCTTACTCTATACTTATCATATGATTGCTTGCGTGGATTTAGCAATGAGTGTGTATGCTTATGAAATGCTCTAGTTTAACTTGAGTGATGTGATTTGAGTTAGTCAACTTAGCCAACTGATTTGACTGATGAGAGAGCAAAGATGGTAAACCTCAGGAGAGCTAAGTCAAAGACCTTCCTTTACAAAATTATGTATATCCGTACATATTCGTAATCGTATTTTAAAATAAGTAGAGTCTTAGGTGAGGTCTGTTCTGTAACTAGAGGTATATACTACAGATATTAGCAATCTATTACCTGTTGTAGCTGTATACTTATAGAATGTTATAATAGATGTAGATAGGTATTTTGCCCTTAGGTATTTTAGTTTGTTGTATTGAATTTTCTGTAACTGCAGTAAGGAGTGTTTGCAGTATTTAAAGTTAACAATTAAAATAATGTGATCGAGGAAAATTTATTCGTGACAAGGACGAGTTAAGTCAAATCTTGTGTGTTATTGAAACAACCATTGGGTTCGGTTGGCCCTATAAAGTCAAAATCTAATCTAAATCTAGTTTCATCTCATGCAAAAGCATGTTTTTCTTACCTCTGTGTTAGCATGTACTGTTTTATAACGCTATACTATGTAGTACTTTTGTTAATCAAATTTTAATAACTATTGTAGGTTTTTAAGTTACAGTGGTTGCTAAACGGTGAGAAAACACGTTAAGTCATACTATGTAGTGGCAACAGCACTATATAGGTATGTGCAGAATTTATGGGAAAATGTCGGTGTGTTATTCCATAGGGAAAGTCGTACCTTAGAGAAATAAGGATAAATGCATACCTTAAGGTTTACCAGGTATGTAACCACTAAAATAACTGGGTAATATATAGGCACATTAGTTTTAGGCAACGCAGGAGCTGGTTAATAACGAGTTTTCTACGGTGGAGAACTACAATTTAGGCAGAAGGAAGGATATGAAACGCTTAATTCGTGCTAAGTTAAATATTCTATCTACACTTTATAAACAACAAACGACCTGCCATTAAAATTAAGAGGAAATGGGCCGAGTTCAACTTTCCTATATGGTTTTATGCAGCATAATCATAGTGTGTTCCCTTCTACTATACGCTCAGTTGCATGTCTCCCATTATAATGACGTCAATTATTATGTTCCGTTATTGCATTTGCTAAGCAGACAGATATGGAAAGAACTAAGCACTATGTATGCACAAGTAAATTTAATTTAGCTCACAACACACAAAATTGAATTCGGTTTGAAATAATTTACAACCAGGAGCTTACTTAGTTCACTGGCTTTGTTTAAGATGATCTGTGACTGAATAAAAGCATGTGCCACCACACAATGAAGAATATAGAGTAATAATAGTCTTTAAACTATAATGAAATAAAGTAAGCTTAGTTAGTTGGGCATGTCAATGGCAGATTTAATGCAAATGAGTTTACTCATGCGAATTTGAGCCTGCCAAATGTTGACTACATTCCAAAATAGAAATGACATTAACAATTACGTGATGTAGTTGAGTTGATTCCTTTAAAGTAGCTACTCGTGTATATAGCTAGTTACTTATGGGTCAGTCAGCTAGTCAGCTTGTTAGCAATTATATTCGGAAAATGTATATTGCATGTACAGTTAATTGAGAATAGCAAATATAAAGCACAATATCGTAATTTATTTGTTTTTGTGCCAAATAAGTTGTTTAGTTATGTACAATGCATTACATTTTATATTTATGTACTATTCATAACAACTTTTTGCATACTAAATGCCATAATTTTATTAGGAAGCAGCATAAAATGTAAGTAGTAGTTCATGTGTTATCCAGTTAAGTAAGTTTTATTATTCTATTTATTAATGCAATTATACAGCTAAATGTTCATTCATTCATTTCAGCTGGATTTGACGATAAGTTGTTTAACTCGTGCATGTGTAAATTGAAGTGCACTGGAAATCGGAATTGTAGAGTTTTGAAGAGTGGTTTATAGGTACTTTAGATAGAATTTAACTTGTTTTAAGTTTCCAGATATGTTGTTGTGGCGAATCCCAACTGACTTGGTTTTGTAGAGTGAGGAACGGGCTAAAGTACTCTGTGATATGGTTTCTGCAGCACACAATAATAGAAGTAAATGAGAGAAGGTTTGCTCAAATGATTTGCTATTCCTAGGAATAAGGTACACCTATATAGATATATATAGGGATATTGTTTATATATTAAAGTCATAACGCTGTGTAATGTGCATAGAGTTGATGTGGAGGGAAGGAGTGAAGGAAAGGAAAGGCAGCCACAAAATATTACTTGTAGCAGAGTAGACGGTAAATACTAATACACACTCTGTATGCATGATGGAGAGAGCAAACCAAATAACCGAAAGTCTCCAACGGGCGATAAACACTGAGTGCAATAAATCACCCGAGGAAAATGATTATTAATGTCTACCGTGTCTCGTTTTAAACGATAATGAACAGATGTTAAACTCATTATCGATTGTGCGGACTTCTTATCGCACAATGCAAATTTGGCATTTTGTCAGGCAAGCACGAGACTTCAACTCTCGCCTCGTCCTTATATACCAAATATTATAGGCATGCAATCCATTACACAGCATTCTATCTCCTCTTTTACTCATAATAAGTCATAAGTGGTAGCTATATACATTTTCTGACTGGGACATGCTTCATAAGTGTGTACATATATTAGTTGTAATACAATGCGGAAACATGATGCTTCATTATTTGGAAAATAACTTGGGTGTTTATTGGCATACACCAAAACACATTAGGCTGCGCATTTTGCATGCTCAGATTTTCTGTCTTGCTGCTGGTATCTGATTAATTGGAAATACCTTAGTACGCTTCAAACCCAAAACATATTTTCCATTTCAATTTGAAAATGTGGAGTATTGGCCAAATGAGAAAAGGAAGACCTATCAAAATCTGTACATAAATAAAACTGATTTGATTATATTTAAAAATCGGTGCTTGAAATGGATTTTTAATTTTATCCATTAATATGGAATCGTTCGATGAACCAATTAAAATTGATCAATGTGTTGTGATTGTGAATATTGGCTAGTATGGCTAGGCGAGTATCTGAGAATGATTAACTGAATGTAATTAGCAATTAGTTTACAGCAATTAGTATCAAATCGGGAAATCCATTTACAAGGAAATGCAAGATTAGATTTTATGACCCTATTTATGCATGCAAATCAATAATACAAATTAAGTTAGGTGACTATTGCTTATCATTTATCAGTATGGCACTAATAAGTTTTAACAAAACATGCAGTACTAACTAGAATAGATTTAGGGAAGTGTTAGCTGTTAGTATTCACGAAGTTAAAGTTGAACCTACCTGTTTAACAAGGGTATAGGGTCTGACTCATGCTTTCTTCGTTTGTACTAGAAAGCTAAATGAAAGTAAAGAGAACGGTAGAGATTAGAGTTATTATTGCATGCAAATGCGTTATCAGGGTTTCTGGTGGCTATGTCGAGTTAGATCACGTCCGACTTGTTAAATTTCATACATGTAGCTAGTGAAGAGACGGAAAGAACATGCAAAACAATGTTCACTCAGAAAGCAAGCCATGCATATCTATGTACGTTTCCATCCAACAAAAGTAGCTCAGCTATTTACTAGTGGCCATTTGAAATGTAGTGGAATAATAGTCGAGATTTATCTGTGAACAACACTGTGTTGTTTTATTTAGTTTAGGAGTCACATCCACATCTTAATATGCAATCCGTTTGTGTTACGTTATGGCAGGCGGTCTATTGGTGGCAACAGAATTACAGACTACTACTATGTACATAATACATTTATATAGTAAATAGGATATCTCCATGCTATTCTTGTATTAGATGTAATAATGTTCCCTGTGCATAGTCTTTTGAGATTTGGGCTGGGAATTATGAGAGGTAGAGGGAACTGAATCACAAAGAGTGCCTACAACGTAGATAATATTTTACTAGCGGAATAATCCACTCGAGAGTTCATAAAATCATGATGGACTGTGGCGATTAATTAGTTCTACTACATTTTGTGGTTGCGTCAACTTGCTTCGCCTCGATACAACCTTCCCATAGTCTCTATTTACTACTGAAAATATTATCGGCTTACAGTGTACATTCTTGTTTCGGAGTGAGTAGTGACTATGGTTAAGGATAGATGTGGAGCACTGCCTCCATGGCATAGCTATAATATTTATTGTAGGTGTTGTCTTGTTAGTAAACTGAATATTTAGCAAATGTTTGCAGAGGTAGGTAATTGTATGTACAGAGGAGCATAAGCATATAAATGCACGTGTGTGTGATATCATTTGAAATGCTTAGCAGGATGAAGGAGAGCGTAGTTAAAGTTTCGAGTAACGTTGTGGGCTGGTTATGGGTTTGCCAAAATAATTACAGCTTCTGCACTGAAAGTAGACTCTTTATGATTTAATGTAATATAATTCGTGGGATATAAATATAATACTCTTGTTTGCCAACTATGGTAATTCGGTGCAACATAATATGGGACGAGTTTTTGAAGGAAATCGCCCTGTTTCATGCTCGTACATTATTTCTGGAATTGCCATAAGTTTCCTGCAATTTTCCTAGCAAATTTTACTGATATGAACAAATGTCTTTTTGCAAAGTGGCCATTACCTCACTCTACGTGGTAAATCAGAAGCAAAGAACTCTGCTTTACTTCCACATACTATCAGATTAAACAGTAAGGCCGAATTTTTACCCGGGTAGATATGTGGCTATTTTTTCTGTACCTTTTCTCCCCACAAATACCTTTACACAACAGCTCAAAATTCGTGTTTAATTCGTTGTTGACATGACATGCTATTACATAGCATTTCTATTACATGAAAACAGCAGCTAAAATGTAGCAGTTAACTTACATGCAATTGTATTCAACAATTTACAAGCCAATATACATAAAATGTAAGGAAACAATGCTGAAACGCTGAGAGTAAAAATGATATTGTCCGTCCCTGTTTTTCCCACAGAAAATAATCTCATTTTTTATCAATAGTCCTGTTGCGAAATAAAGTTCTATTTCTGCATGTTTGCATACAATTTAATAGTTGCGTTTATTTTCATCTAAAGTCTGAAACCTTGAGATCAATGAAACACTAAAATTAACAGAAGTAGGAGTAAACGAATTTTAATGACCAATTATCTGTTGAATTAAGTGTTAGTGGAAGAATTTTGGACGCTTTTCAAAAGTGTAACAAATGTTGTTGACTTAATGTCTAGATGCTTCAGAAAATAAATTATATTTACGCCCTGTGCCTTACCAAGAATGCTGGTGGGTTGTAAAGTGATCTATTATTGGCGTTTAGAACTGAATCTCATAATGGTACGGACCATAGAATGTGGAAAACTCGCGAAGTATGGTAGAAGTGAAACTTTCATAAGAATAATTGTTATCAGAAATGTTCAAGGGTAGGCAACCAGTCATTTCCCTATTCCCTGGTATAATGGACTGTGCTGTTATGTAAGGAATGCAGAAAACAAAATTGGATCTACGTATGTAGCTAAAATAATATTGTGTTACGGGTTAAATGCATTAGTAAAAGTATTTAAAGAGAAAAGTATGTAATAGTAAATGTCTGGAGAGTGTCTTATAGGATCTCTGTCATCACTTTAAGAGTTTGTAGTTAGGGTAGAGACAGAGATGCAAAAGTGAGGAGGAGGAGGAGGCAGAAGGAGTCTTTTGATTTGGGAGTCTAGTTGACTTTAATAGACATTTACACATTCACCTTCACAAAGAGTAATGGAGTAGAGGGGCTACTTAGCTATTGTAAAGGAGAATGGGAATAGAAAGGAATGCCTCGTTTTACGAGTAGTAAAAGTGTCGAAACGATAAAATTTTGTCACGTACTTGCTCCTGAATGGCTTCCTGTGTTCCTGTCGCTCTCTTTCACAATCACTCAGAGTTGGCGAGGATGCAACTCAACTAGCCAAGTCAAACTGAAATAAGTATATACATTTTGAAAGAAGAGAGAGAGATGCAATTGGCAAGTCGACATTGTTAGGATGTGTCTACAGACGAATATATTTATATCGTAGTGTCGGTAGGTAGCTATAGTTAAGAAAGTTGTGATATCCGAGGTTATCCTGTAAAGACTTCGCCACGCACTCAACTTTAAATGAGCAGACAACAAATACTTCAAATAGAGGAAGATCCGCCTTGCCGTGCCTGCCCTTTAAGTCGAAACTACATTGGGAGAAGAAAATCAGGACAGAGGAGAAGGAAGGAGTTTCCCTTGTTAATACCCTGTGCACGTGCAAAATTCCAAAATTGACTCACAATCAGAATACTAATGTGCAATCCACTTTCACCCTCCTTCTCGCAGAAATATTTGGCACACAGCTAAATTTATGTATTTAAGTTTTGACCGCATTTAACTTTATGATATCATCAGGAAATGGCATGCACTGTGCATAGTAATAATCTTCTGGTATTTACTCTACCTAACGGCCTGTATTTCATATCCGTATCTCTCTCTCTCTCTCTCTCGCCACTAAATATGCAGTATAAAAGCAACGTTTTATTTGTAAGGACGAGCAGTTCTCTCTAGACATAAATAGCGCTCTGTTGGTATTTGCTTCATATCATGCTGACGCTTCAATGTCCGGTCTGCAAAAGGTTTTAATAATCCGCCTCGCATGCTTCCCCTGTCAAAGTCATGAGAAATGGGGACATGATTTGGATACATTTCCCTCCATTTTGGTCAATTCTGCTTAGATTCGTGGCTTATTAAATGCTTTGTAGTATTTTGTAGTTGAAGGAAAGGAAATTGGAAAACTAGCTTGTTAGTCCGCTTGTCCAGTCGATTTCCAAACAGTTCTCTACTTCAGCTCACTCAACGGACTATCTACAAAATGTAAAACTTTCTCTCTCACAGAATACAAAATACAAATACTAATAATGTAATCCACTAAGGTGCATCACAAACATTCACAGAGAGAGAGAGAGAGAAATAATGGAAACATTCCAGTCGATTCTATAGATTTGCTTTTGGATAGCTATCCTGTCCTAACCTTCTATTTTCTACTTCCTATTTCCACCAACTTGGTTTTATTTGATGTGGAAATGTAAACTGTCTGTTTGTTAAACGTAAAAATGTATACATGACAGGAAAAGTAGGATAAAGAGCGAAAGTTTTTCATGCTACAATGCAGGCACCACACGCGTAACATAGAAAAACAGTGCTAGTGTCTTCTTTGCAGCTGTATTAGAATTCAGTAGTAAAAAGTGGATCGACTTGTTTCATAATAAGAGGGAATAACATTGCCATGTTTCGGTCGGTTAAGAATTGAATCTATGCTTAAATGGCAGATTCGTTCGCATCCCAAATAGAAAATCATTCGTTCGTGTCGGTATCTCACAATGACTGTTTTCAAACGCAAGTCATCCTACCTACATATCTATCCTTGCTATATAATATGGATATGCCTACTTTAGTTCTTTAACCATATAATATATCTGCCCTCTCCCTTTCACTGCTAATGTAGAATTTGAAATGAAAAGAAAATAGTGCCATACGGATTCTATATGCGTATTTATAAGAGAAAAGGTAGGGTAAGTACCCTGTACGAATTTGGAGATGGAGACAATAAATAGTGAAAGCGAGAGTGTATCAGGGGAAAGTAGAAAGTAAAGCAAAGAATAGTGGACTAGTATGTGCAGCTCACTGGAGAAAACTGGAGAGAACAGGCTCAGTCTAAGTACTAGTTAATATTATTATCTGTATAGGGGATACACAGATACGACCAAGGTATAAATATAAATGGGAAGTTGAAAGGGGATGGTATGGCTGCCAGGGAATGAATGGACTAACTATTTAGTAGTTGTGTTGTACTTGTAGTAGTACAGTGAGTGGTTGGTGGTGTTACTTCAGAGATCCTCTTATTGCATACATGTCCCTATTGCTGTTACACTTTAGTTCACTAGAAATGAAAGGAACTGAACTGTGTTGGAAATGTTGGAATTGAGGATTTCCAAACTATAAAGAGAAAATGTACTTATAAGGACTATA
>JABASI010005005.1:0-13023 GCA_019776505.1 Tomocerus nigrus | reverse complement strand
GTAGGAGTCTACCCTACATTGTATCTCAAAGTCTGTTACTAGTATCGTTGTTCCAGTTACCCTATACTATCAATGTCCATGATATA
Organism: Tomocerus nigrus; assembly: GCA_019776505.1. Lineage (NCBI taxonomy): Eukaryota > Metazoa > Arthropoda > Collembola > Entomobryomorpha > Tomoceridae > Tomocerus > Tomocerus nigrus. The sequence goes on along the minus strand of JABASI010005005.1, from coordinate 12,937 downwards.
ATCTAACGGCGATATTGAAACATTAGTTGATTTCATTAATATTATTAATGGCTATTTATTGGCACTCTCCTAGGTGAATAAGCTCATAGCAGGCATAAAACGTCACTGGAATGCACAAAGAGATGGTAAACGGAGAACCGGGTTAAGCGGACTACAAAAAAGTAAATGACATGTAGGTAAGCCTCGTCATGAATATCTTCAATCATTGCCATCGTATCCCCCCCCCACCCCTCTAGTCCCATTTGCACGTCATCTTCTTTCGCTGCATCTTCAATCTCTGGAGAATAGACTGCCGACTACTGCCCTTCTACTTTTAAGTTACTAATAATAATTTGGCTCCCTTTTGCATAGAGTGCATTGACGACTCTATTGTAATAGCGGTGTGCAGGGAGAGAATTCCGCGAATTGCCCTTTAATAGTTTAATAAATATCTGGGTGTGTGTACACGAAATTATTTGCTTCCTTAACTATAATTCGCGCTGTACAAAGTGCACATGTGCATAATTAAGGGAGACACAACCCCATTTTAGATTAGTAACCAGTGATTAGCTGTGTAATTTCTAATTAACTTGAGTTCAGTATTACGTTATTTCCCACACTTCTTATTTAGCTACTGCACTGTTGTGTATCCATTTATGCTCCTAAGAAGACACCCACCCACTCCTTGCTTGCCAAGAGATGGATAGATCTTGGAAATAATAAAAGTGACCGAGGTGGGTCTATCATTAAAAATTAACCAGTTACTCCGAGGCTGCTGAGATAGCTAAGCTGTGCTATGTATGAATGGGTAGTGTAGACAATTCAGAATTCAGATACGGAGAAAAGGGAAAGGAGCAAGAAAATGAATTGTGGGATCAATCTGAAGCCCAAATGGTCAGACTCACTCGCGGTAGAGTAGAAGGGAACTGGAGCGGTGCTGGAGATGATGAAGGCTCTTTGCTTGGTAGCTGTGCTGTCTGAACCAGGCAATCAACTCCTCTCCCACTCTCTCATCTTCTCCATTATTGATTCTCCTAAGAACTGTATTTAACTCTCATCACGTCAAATTTTAATTGAAAAGAGGCTCTAAAGCCACCTCCCTCGCGTTATAATCCTCACCTCACTTCCACCTGCCCTGCTTACCTAGCTATACACTCCTCATTTATTAATTCGCCATTCATCTATGGGGTGCTCAATCAATACACGATAATTACTATTTCACTCAATTAACTTTTTCTCTCCCACTCTCTCATCTTCTCCATTATTGATTCTCCTAAGAACTGTATTTAACTCTCATCACGTCAAATTTTAATTGAAAAGAGGCTCTGTAGCCACCTCCCTCGCGTTACAATCCTCACCTCACTTCCACCTCCACCTGCCCTGCTCACCTAGCTATACACTCCTCATTTATTAATTCGCCATTCATCTATGGGGTGCTCAATCAATACACGATAATTACTATTTCACTCAATTAACTTTTAGCACTTTCTTGTGGTGTTGTTCTCTGTCCATATCGTTGCATGTACCTACCTACTTTACATTTATACACACGTAGTAATAATCTATATAAATGCTGAAAGGGAACTGATATTACGCAACGCAGTTGTGTGTAGCAAGGAGGTCTAGGCAATGCACCAGCTAACTAGATATAAAAGTGTAAGATTGCAGAAGGAAGCATCCATCATTGTCTATCGATCTCCAATCAAAAGTTGAAAAGCCCTCATTCAGTAATGAACGTTAACCCCGAGTGGAATCAATTGTATTTATTTTCTGACAAAGAGCAGTTGTGCAGGTGCGTAGACAAAAACCTCCTTTCTTGCAGCGATAGCTTTGAGCAGTGCAGTGCAGTTCACGGCTCTCATCTCATCTCTCGACAATAACCATTTAATTCTGTGCTTCTTTCTGCGTACAGATAAGTACGAGGATAAATAGGACTGCCGAGGATCTACTAATCTAATCCTCGAACACTTTATACGTGCAGCATAAAGAATGGAGGAAGTAGAGGTGAAAAGTTGTATTATCTGATGAGATGAGATGGTGAACTTGATCGAAGAATGGAAAACTATTTCGATTTACTGACATGACAAGGAAGATGCAAAGTCAAGTCAAGCCAAAGGGCTACACACTTACAACACCGTGCACAGTGCACGTTGAGTAATGGAAACAAGGTGTGCATGTAGTTGGATGTCACTCTCTCGGAATAGCTACGCAGATATGTACAACACAATTGTGCACGGAAATAGTGTGGTTGCTGAGGTTGGAGCGAGAGAGAGAGAGATCGAGATAGCTGGAGATGAGAGATGCGTAGCCGAGCTGTCATCTGTCTGTGCCAAGACTTTTGTCTCGACTCGACTGCATTCTTCCTTTGATTCCTCTGTTTATTTCCATTGGCGAGCATAGAGAGGAGTTAATGAGATGTTCAGACAGACAGATACCTTTACTCCACTTCACTTCTGCCTCAACTCCCATTGTTCCATATCATCTGCTCTGCCTCTCCGTCCAATCCATGTCATTGGCCTTTACCTCACTCTCCTGCCCTCACCACCGTCACCGACTAAATACAAATCCATCTCTCTCATTGTCATGTCCTACGTCTTCCATACTCACCACACTTCCACACTACCTCATCTCATCATACTCCGATGACCTTCTCTAACACCATTTAATCCTACACTTACCTATCTCTCTATTCATTTGTTGCAAAATGTATTAAGACTTAATTATAGTCCACCTTTCAGAAATATATTTACATAAGCAAGTACATCCCGTTGTTACAAAACCTGGCACTGACGGAAGACAAATAAGGAATTGATTTTCTTTCGTTGTACCTACGTTGGATATTCAATGTTAGAGTTGAGGGATGGATGGACGGATAGGGAAGGAGGTATTTTTGGAAGTAGCTATATAGTGAAGTGAGTGTCAATGGAAGAAAGGGCAAAGTAAAAGAATGAATAGTGATGTGAGGTTGAAATTGAATTGACTTGACTGGAAGGAGAGTCCAAGCACAAAGATTCATCTCTCTCACAGACGAATCTTGTGTAAATCTAATTGTAAGTGCCATCACCTCACTTTCAAACGGCTGTAGCAATTCTGTGCTCAGGTGTTGCAGCATAAGGTGGCCTCACCTTCACATGGCATGGCATGGCACCCATCCCATCCCATCTCCCTACATACATTCAATTCTCAATCCAAATTCCTTCGTATTCTTCGATTGGAATGCAATGTAATTCCCTGCCTATTGTTATCCTTCTCTTTTCTTCCTCAGCTTGTCAGTGAGACTGTGAGACGCTATATGCCACTTTTACCGTAGCCAACATCCTCAGCCATATGCACTGTTACATATTAACACTTAACAAAAATTGTCTTTATTACATGATTCCCAATTTATATTTTATAAATATAAAGGCCATCTTGTACATATCTGTAGTATTTAGCACTGCGCATCTCCTTTCTGACTTCTGAAGATACTAAAGTAATCTTTTATTCAAGTTTTGTATTATTTTAGTAGGCCACCCAATCAGTCAACTGAGAATTAACCCTCACCATAATTAAGGGTACCTCAGTGATATGCAGAAATCGTTTTTCTTAACCCCCGGGGGAGATTAGAAGTTGAAATGTTTTTAAAACGTATATAGGCCTTTCCTAGCTTTCCTAAGTAGTTTCAAAATCGGTGTCATTTACTACGGGGTGCACGGCCACAAACCAATACACCCATTGAGAATGTTTTCGTACTCCCGTAAAATGACTCCGCACATGCGCTCTCGATCACCGACTGAGCCTTAATCTTCGGGAACTTTTGTTGGAATAATCTGTCGGTACCTATATACATTTTGATATATTTTGGTGCAGTATAGTATGAAGTCTATCTAAGAAAAATTGAACTTTCTATTCAGTTTATTAAATCTGTTTTCCGTGGGGAATTGTATTGAAGGACCGAAGTTGAGGCTGGAGCAAGATTAAACATTCCAGTGTTACTGTTAAGTATAGCATGACCTAGCTATAGTACAGAGAGACGTACTATTGTTTAGCATGCAATGGCCATTAATGGGTGGTAAAATATAAGTAGTTCGACATGTAGGCACAGATTAATATTATTAGTATTGTAGCAGGAATAAGGAAGAGTAGCAAGATAGGAGGAGAGGGAAGTAGGGAAGAGAAAAGAATATTTCTAGGTAGGACGCAGGGCAGACGGGAGATTTAATATAAAAACGTATCCGTGCAGATATAGTGGAGTAGTGGAGGCTGTCTGTCTGTATATTACGCGATGTGCAATGTATTTGTGGAGGAGAAAGATGTAATTATTGGCTCTGAAGGTTAGAGATGAGATTCAGTGTTTTCTAGTTTCATTATCTAGTGGGATTGGTTTGTGGTGATGTGATGTGGTGGAGTGCAGTGCAGGATGCAGTCGGCCAGTCGACCTCATGCCCCACCACAAAAGACTTGCAATCCCAACAAATGACTCACTCGCCTGTCAACCCAAAGCACAAGCTCATCGCACAACAACATCTCCGCTCACCATGAGCCATGCAGATGCAGAATGTGATACAAAAACTTGTTCGAACAGAAATAATATAATATTTTCCGAGTGCTAAAGATGCGAATGTGGATGGTCGGGTCAGAGAGGGGAGAATCATTACGATGACACAGAAAAATCCGGATAAAATAAAACAGTCGGCAATCGACATCTCGGAAGCTGTGCTCGTTGTCGAACACAAAGCCTCCTCACGCTCATCCTTCACCCTGCCTGCTGTTGTTTAGCTTGAAAATTGGGAGTGGGACATTTTTGTTGAGAGGGATGCTGCATAACTGGATGTGCATGGCGATCTGCATTATTGCACATCTCTTTAATAATATTATTTTGTTGCGGATGCGGAGATCTCTGCCACAACCGACGGAATTAGAGCTACAGCACGCACTGCCTATGTAGTCGGAGGATGACAGAGAAGCGACAAGAGTGTTTCGTCCTTGTTCTTCGGAGAGAGAGAGACAGAGAGTAGTGGCAGGGAGTGGAAAGAGAAAGCGAGAGAGGAATCTCTCTCACACTTTCCGTCTCTTTACTGAGACAGAGAACTAATCGGGAGCTCGGGAATGAGTTGCTAGAAGATTGACACGAGGAGAGTGGGTAATGAATGCGGTGCAGATGTAGGCCAAGTCGAGGGATGCTCCGGATGGTGCGGAGAGGGAAGAAAATCCCGGGTAGCTAGGAAGGAGCACCCTATCGCTCCAGCACAATGGAGACAATGGAGTACAAGCAATGAAATGGTAGACCACGAACCGACTTCCCTCCCCCAGCCCATCTCAATAGATTCGGGCTTTTCGGAGTCTGCTAGTGCGGGCGACCCTGTGTTCTTACTTAACACTTTTTAGTGGAATTGTGTCAAAGCTGTTATCTCTTCACCCCGCGTGCATACATTAGCTAACTAATAAAATAGAAGAGTGCCCCGAGCGCGTGTGTCTCGTATTACGCCAGTGTGGCAGTGTTGCATCGCATCCTCATCTGCAGCTTCACAAACATTGCTCAACCCCTGAAGAGTCTCGATGAACGGCAGGCGGTGATTTATCTTCACTTCCCTGCTCCACACACCAAACGCACCTTATTTGCACACTCGACTCCCGGACATAATATAATCACATTCCTAACTTTGACTCACTCGACTGTTTAGCGACACCTCCTCATGGCATAGATATCCCATAGTCTAATATACAGTCCGAAAATATAGAGCAGTTCTTAGACAGAGCAGTATTCTGATTGTGTAGACGACATGACATAATATGAGTTGATGTTGCAGATGAGGGCATTAGGGTATGTGATAGGCGGGTGAGGAGAGAGAGAGGCTCTGATGCCGAGTAATGAAGTCGAGGCAACAGTCGAGAGAAACTTGAAATGATATTTATAAAGGATTAGGCGAGGAGGACGACTGCAGAAGTGGAATGGCATTAGATTAGAGCTCTTTAGTGGAGCAATTCTATGCATTTTTCAGTGTGGACACAAAGAGGAAGGGAGAAGTCTGCGTGAGGACCATCGACTCTTCTAAAACTAAAGAGCCTCGAGCCGAGTAGCATCGGCGGCCGGGCGCAGTGTCAGCCGGATTAACTTTGCTCCGTTTTGCGGTGTGCACAAACCAGAACTGATTGATTGGACATTCTGAGCACTAATCCACTTTCCGATGAATCCAAATCGTAATCCGCTCTTTTCTATGCAAAGAGTCCCTAATCCCTAATCATCAGGATTTTTACAATACAATGCGGAAAACACGAAACAAAATGCAATTCCCTCGTGGCTCATCTCACATCACTGAATCACAAAAACAGTCCGGATTGCGTCAACCTCAATGCACAACCTGGAAAATAGCTTATCACAACATTCTACTAACTACTAATAATACCAAAATCAACCGCATGCTAATCTGTAGCACTCTTTTGTCCTTTCCTTTGTCCTAGGTACCTATAATTTCATCAGTGGCGAATCTCATACGGTCCATGCATAAGCAAGCACACCTTTCAACTTTCAGCATTTAGCACGCACATTAAAATTGCACTAATATTTTTAATACTGTCATCCCTATTACTATACAATATTATACATGTAGATACACTTTCTGTGAATTCTTTCCGATACTACTGAGAATGTTTTATAGAATGTATGGCATTGATTTAAGTTTGGATGAAGACTGAGCTGTGTATAGTAGGGAACATTTTTCGTGCAGCTAATGCTATATTTGGCCTTAGACTCGCATACAATGCATGAACTATGAACATAACAACACTGGCATTGGCAGGGAGTTAATACTCACTACTCACTCTCGACAGATATTAGGTGCACGGTGAAGAGAGAAGGAGTATGCAGTGTTAGGATGGACAGAGATTTGTTCGAGAGAGAGAGAGGTTGAATTGGAGAGTGAGATTTGACTTGGCTGACTGGGTGGGAAAAGTGACACCTCATCGTTTTAAATGATATGCGACTCTCGTTTTTGTTCATGTGGCCTTTATTTTCCATTCTTCTTGAATTTCTCGCCGAGTGTTTCATAACATTTCAAGATGAGAGCTAGGAGTTTAGAATAATATGGTGCAGCGTATAAGAGTGTACACAGGGTCCTCTTATAGTGTTAATAGGCACTTCTCCTTAAATAAAATCAGTTTGATGCTCAATAATGGGCCGGTGCATGAGTGAGGAAAAAGATTTAAGTTGCTGTTGCACTTGTGATCCAAGTTGTTTTGTTACATCATTTATTACGGCATGTTTCTAAAGCAAGTGCATCGTTTTTCTGTGTGTACATGGAAATTGAGTGCCCCAGTGGTCCTTGTCTGCATGCCCTTCGTTCCCTTGACTAATTGTCCATTTCGGAGGCAGGAGACGCTCTTGGACTCTCTCCCTCTCTCTCTCCTCACATTCTTCCTATTTATTCTAAAAACTCAGCTCCTCCGACCCTACACCCAAATAAGTAAGCCTAGCTACTTAAATAGTACGAGTATATCCATGCAGCTCCACTCTCTCTCTCTCTCTCTGGACAAGTTAAAAGGGCCAAACCTCAAACGATTATTGCGTAGCTGCTGGAGCTACTCCTATTACCATCTCCGACTCCTGTCTAACCTTAACATTTTCAGAAATAGGAATAGGAAGGGAAAAGACACGCACATTAGACGGAAAGGCACTTTTTACTCGGTGCATTCTGAGTCACTGCCCTACTCTTTGAAGGTTAAGTCAGGCACAGGAGCAATTGACTTTTACAATATTCTTAGTGCAGTCATCTTCACGTAGAGACTGAGCCAAGGGGTCTTCAGACTCCTCAGACTGAGAAAAGTACTGAAGGTGGCTGTCAGGTTCTACTGTTTTCCTATTGTTGTGGTTCTGACTCTGAGTGGATGGAATGAACTGCAGTCGGACTTTGACAGATGAGATATAGACTGGCTGGAGTGAGTGAGTGAGTAGCTACCTTCCTAACGTTCGTTACATACGTCTAGAGCTAGATTAGGCCCTTCATTTTTTCCGACTTTAGAAAATGTGTGTGCACAAGAAAAGGGAAAAGGGTCACGACAAAAGGGCTCTTTGCCCATCTCCTGATGAGAACACTACTGTTCTATTTATGTGCATTATGTAACAGTTCGAATGTGTTCCAACAACACAATCAGTTCCTGCACTGCCCACTAATAACAGAACTGACTCCTTCCAATGAATCCAGTTCCCAGCTGAAATTACACGATGCAATCAAAAGGTCCCTTCAGCTCAAGTAGTGGCCAGAGATGATCATCTGTTACGGTTTTTGTGGTGACTTAACTTTCACGTTTTAATGATTTGTTACTGCCCTCGAATCCTTTCGGCCCTTTAGCCCTTATTCCATCTCCCTCTACTATATCTGTCCATTGTAATAGCCTCATGCACTTCTCACAGTTACTGGAATATATGAACCCTGACCATAGTTTTGCCATCAGATTATTCAATCAGTACATGCCGTGGCGGTAGATAACCAGAGCGAAATCTATCAAACGCAATTTTCTAGTGGCATAAATATTCAATGCTCGATTGCGTATTACTAGTTTCCTATGCCATCCTTTCATATTGTACATTTATTAATAAATGCTTAGAATTGAGCGACTAGAGGCAGGGAGCAGGTGCTGAATGAAATGCTTCCAAATCAACGATATCTAAACATAAAACTGATAAAATGCAAAACTACTGCCAACAAGCAGGCATTTATAGGATATAATAATATTGAATAGTATTTATTGTTTATATGGCATGTAAGTAAATGGAAGAGTTTGGATGAGTGTGACAGGGATGGGAAGTGAGAATGGTGGTGGTGCATGGTGGTGGGTAGTGGGTGAGCTGATGAGCGAGAAATGCGAGTTTCTTTCCCCACTCACAGTCGAGTTGAGTTGAGTGAGTATTTCCAATCAATCTCGTCTCATTTCACATCTCACCCTTTGACTCCCTTCCGTTGCATCAGATTCACAGAAAGCAAGTAGTAAAGAGTGATTGAAAGTTTTCATTTGGTTGGGTGCTACTTTCTGTCCGTCTGTCATGTCATACATAATCATAATGCATATAAATAAATAGATGGCACAATGGCACAAGCACGCAGCATTGTCCGTAGACGTTAACGGAACAATCACATCCACTGAATGCAACTGTGGAATGGGATGAATGAAACAATGATGCATGGACAAGACAAAGATGTAGCTATCTATTAAACACATCCACCACCACCACACCACCACCAACCATAATCACTGCCTACCTACTGTAACTATATGCATAATTTATTATACTCTTCTGCTGCAAAGGTTGTATAATAAAATGCAAAAGCTGCTGCTGCTATTCACACAAATCCCTGCTCCGCATCAATATCAGTACAATACAACATCACACATGTAACTTGTTTCATTCTCCTGGTGACTTTTAGATTAGCCTACACTCGCGTCTAAATATCCTACTAGTGCACACGATAGCATAATATCTCACTCATCCCAAGTGCCCATTCACATTGTACAGAGAATAGGATCTTGCATGGACTTCTTGCATCCAACATTAGTGAGTATTGTAAGTAGACGGGAATATTCTGTGAGCCTATTTATTTGGAGCAGGAGTGAATGGGAGAAGGGAGGAAAGTGACACAATGTACACAGTATAGAGTAAACTGCGTACAATAGAAAGAGAGAGAGATAATGAGATGCGCAGTGTGTGCTTTCACCCCATCCTCCCTTTATCCCTCGACCCCACCACCATTTCCAATACATCTATCATTTGCATGAATATTAATCACCCGTGAAGGCTTTTAGCCCTCATGTTTTTTTGGCCATTTTAATTAAAACAATCCGCCATTCACGATGCTCCGTCCTGCAATGGACAGACATATCTGACTGAAAGAGTCGTAGATTACATCCATCCATTCTCCGTAGCTTTTCTATGCACACACTCTCATCCAATCCCTCATTGTCCTCTACAAAATAATTACATAGTACATGTGCAGACAATAGTCCTCTCTGAATAACTTGCACCACAATTCATTCTCCATGCATCAGCTACATGCATAAACAGTACAAATAGAGTTCATATGTAGCGAGGAGACTATAACGACTCAGTGACAGTCAGGTGACCCATCTAACCACAGGACAAAGAGGAAAAGTAGCGAAACGAAAGCAGACATCAACTGAAGTGACTGTCGATCCATCAAAATCAAATCAGCCAATTTATTAATCAGAGAGTCATTTATTGCCCAAGAGCGCAGCGGTTAGTGCTCTTCGAGATCTGTTGGTCAGTTGAAGCGGTGGACAGTAAGAAGGAGTCCAGTCGTAGGTGTCCTGGTGTCCATCATTCACCACCCTCTTAACTATTTATTAACTATGGATGCTTGTACTCTAATATCATAATGTTTACGTGCGTGTGCTTCGAGTTTCTTTATAGCGTACGCTTTTAGTAACATCCCAATTATTTAAGGTAACGTCTCCATGCCGAGAATGTTGTTGCAGTCACTTGCAGTGCACTGCACAGAGGCACTAAATGAGTAAGGCAAAGGAAGATTTGATTTAGGATTGACGTCTCTCCATCTCTTCCCAGCTATTGCCCAAGTCCTCTGCGAGTATAGGTGCATAAATGCAATCTGCATATTTTTACGAGGCAAAGTTTTGAATCATTATCATCACCCTCTGCAGTCCTAACCCTATCATTAGTAATTAGCCCTGCCTTCACCACTACATCCATAGCCATCAGATCACTACAATAATACAAAGTAACAGTACTGAGTTAGACTCGAGTGGCTATACTGACTCTTCTCCACTGCCATTACATTTGCCCATTTTTTGCAAGCACTTACTACTTGCCTCCTAAGTATTAACTACCTGGCTATAACTTGCTCTGGGTTTAAGTGCTGCATATCCATCGACTATTTATTAACTATCTATGACTATAATTTCCCTTGGCCATACATAGCGGGATGAAGACTCCTCTCCTCTCTCCACCGCTTCACTCCATCAACGAACGCTCATTAAAACATCGATGCTCTGAGAAATTTGTCTGTGCTTGTATTTCTCATTAGCCCAACGATAGTAAATGGAGAGGACAGTGGCAATCATGCCTTGTACGGCAAAGAGCATCCTCCTCCTTCTTCTTCTTCCTTCATCACCAGCCAAAACGCAATGAGAACACACTCAACTTGTACATTTTCATTGCTCTGCAATAATTTTTTTAGAAACGCAGTCCTGACCCTAATTCATTCCAACACTTGATGACTTAGCCAATATTTAAGAGTAAAAAGGAATAGACGAACAGTCTTACAGCATTTTAATTCAAGCCCAAAAAATGGTAAGTCTCCATAAATAGCTGACATAATGTTGCTGGTTGGAAGACGCACACATGAATTGTGTGCAGCAATGAATGGTGAAAAGATAGAGGCGCAGGAGCAGAGTCTATTTAATGCAATTACTGGAGCAATGATTTGCTGAAGACAAAGTGTCGGCATCGACTAGTATTTATTTGGGGTTTGTGTAGCGAGTGAGAATGAGTTGGAGTCAATCAAATTAATTTGCTGTCTGGAGGATCTGTCAACAAAACAAGAGTGTGCGGGTTGTAGCCTTGTAGCTCCAGTCACGTCCTGTCGTGTCTTGTCGTGAGCAGCAACAGAAGAACACAAAGTCGGCAACTTCACTTTGTGTGTAATGCATTCCTGGCTGAGCCATTGTCTCCTCCCTCCACACAAACTGAGTGCCTATATAATGTATGTATAGGCATAATATGATAGGGAAGACGCTTCTTCTTCCTTCCTAGTAAGTGAAATGAAGTAAGGAAAGGATGAGGACAGGCACAGGCTGTCTCTGATTGTCACTACCAACAAGTCTGTGTGTTAGGAGTTAGGAGTAAGTAAATGGGTTGTCGCTACACGTTGTAGCTATTATAAGATTAGCTAAGGACAGGCATTTCTTATTGTTGTTGTTGGATGTAGTGTAAGTTGTGTGAGTTGTGTAAGTTGTGTTGTTTGTGATGTTGGGAGAGATAGCGGGGAGTTGGTTCTTGGCTCGGCTCGGAGGAGGCAGAGCGAGGACGGCGAGGAGTGAAAAGTCGTCGAGCAGAGCTGACGGCTTCTTCGGAGAGAGATGTAAATGAGGGAGAGAGCGAGTTGTCGGAGATAAGAAAGAAGATTCTCCGTTCCACGCCAGTGCCACAAAGAAGAGCATCTCCAAGTCCACTGTCAACTCGCCAACTCAACCAACTCCAATTCGAGCTTACTGATTTGTATCCTTAGCTATTCTTATTAGCCCCTGTCTGCCTGACTCACTTCATCGTCACTCACTTCATCCACACTACTTCACTTCCCTGCTCCTCTGCGACATCACATTCCTATACCTACGAGACGACACGACCTAATCGCATTTAGTTCAATTCACTACAAGCATAAGTAGAGGCATAGATACATAAACGTATGTAATTCCACTCCCTCGTCATTCTCACCTTATCCTCTTTTCCCAACTACCTAAACAACTTCCTCGACTTATTTTATTGCAGTCATACACTCGATGATGATATCAAGATGATATGCGCATGGCGGCTACGGTATGGGAAACAAGCTACCAGTTCACATTCGGGGGACTTTCTTAGCAGTCACTCACTATTGACACTATATCTGTGTAGTAGGTGCATATCGTAAGAATCGTAACCATGCACTTTCCTGCACTTGACACTGTTGACCGTGTCCAGAATGGATTAATAATGTCTGAGTCACTTAACAAGTGAAATAGAAAGGGAATGACATCGTGGAGATAATCTTCTGCAGAGAAGTCTCTTTCTTCAGCGCTGTGTGAAATGGATGGGGGACTAACAAAATAAAGAGAGTTCAAGTTGAGTACCGACCTGTGGTGAATAGAACGATAGCTTTGAGACAAGAGTATTCGGCGGAGTCGACGTGGAGAGCCTTGAGCTTTTCGACTTGCTCTTGGAAGATGCGAATGTGGTCCATGAAAGCGACGA
>JABASI010005004.1:0-13029 GCA_019776505.1 Tomocerus nigrus | reverse complement strand
TAAGTATTCATTATTTGTAATGGGAATTGTTACCGACGTAAAGACCAACGGTCACATCGTCCAATGAATAAAACCATTATTATTATTACAATTGTAAATAGGATTATGTAAATATGAAGCGTATTCCCATCCATTTCGTTTGGGAATCGGGATTCGTTTGCACTTTTTGAGACGCTACTGCTGTTTTTCCAATTTTCACTAACATTAGTTTGTACTGTGACAAATACTTGACTAAAGCTAGAAGACATTTTAGGAAATAATTTTACACAAAAGTGATAGTGTTATATCGCACACGAACGAATGATACCTGCAGATAAAATAAAAATGTGTTATGTCTAACGGAAAAGCGGAAGCTGTAAACTCCGGCTTCGTAGACTAAACTCAAAGATAAGAGAACGGATACTGTCCTCCGGCGTTTCGTTTTCTATCTAAAAATGAATGAAATGGGGAAGGGAACAAAATGCGCACAACGAAAATTCTTTGGATTGCATGTTCCACTGTGTAATTCAACTAGGAATAAATGTTCGAGATGTTTTTGTTACTCGTTTGCTATGATTGAGTTGATAAATAATATGATCGAGAAATCATTAATAATATTTAACTAGCGTATGTGGGAGGCCTCACGCTTGATAAGTGAATATAAATGTGTAGGTGTACTCTTAGTGATCTGCAACAACAAACAACAATATTCCTTTCGCCAAATTTTTCACCAGTTTCTTCATTTCTATTGTGTCCTCTGACTCCTCTGTAAGCTTTGTGAAGTTGCTGCGCAATTACTTTCAACTTACAAGTTAAGACTTCAAACAAACCAGGAAATTCAGCAGCTACTTGCAACAACGACGCGTCTGCCTTCAACAGTACATATAACTGTTAGATCCTACTTTCACCCAAACCATGGAAATCAGCACGGTAGCTTTATCCTCAAGGCTATCATTAGCGAACTAAGAATCATGCGAGGGATTTGTACAAGAATTACCTGTAATAAGCAAGTTATTATCATAACATGCGCGTAAAAAGCACACAAAGGCTTTCATCAGATCTTTCATGCTCATGCTAATTTCCGCATACAAATCCCTAAGAATATATGTCATGCCTCTTAAATAAATGGCACTTTAAATTAAATTGAAAAATTCAAACCATTTATTTTGCTATAATTCTAAGGGGGAGAGGCAGTTAGAAATCTGTACGGGGAGCGTATGTATGTGTATGTCGTAGCTTGTACGAGAATCCAGTCCAGGTCAGGATTTTTCAGGCTGTACGAGAATCATCCATTACATACTTTACAGATTTTTAATTTTTTCCCTTCAAAACAGTAGAGTAAAAATAACGGTTGATCGTTAGTTTGTATTGCATTGAATCAAACCCTTTCTTCATGAAATACACGGCCTCTTATTCGTTTTTTGTGCAAAAGCTGAAACAATACTTACTATTTCTTGTCCAATTTTAATTGAGCCATGTGCTATGAAATGAAGCGTGCTTGTAGGCTACATGGCCCAGTGAATCAACGGTAATTTATATAAAGGCTGAAACATCATCAATCATGCAACTGCAAGCCTTCATCGGTACTTTCACTAGCACAAATTGTTGTAGTTGAGGAATGATCTTTCCATTCACTTAATATGCTCTACTTGAGATAAAAAAGAAAATGTTTGTTTGTTTAGTGCCTCCAATTAAAAGAGATATCCAGTTTCAGCTCTAGAGCTGAGAAAATATTGACAATTTAAGTCATCTCATCTCACTCCAGTTGAGATTTATTAGCAGCCAAGTAGAAAGCTGGGCGAAATAATTTATAGAATTTCGTTTAGTGTGATGCCAAATTCGTTTCGCTTGAGTCCCAAAAATCAACCATCATGTCGATTACTACTATATAGTTATCGAGTGTAGCACAAGTAGACGTGGAAATGGCAGTGCTTATGCAAACTTCTTACAATTTTCAATTTTAATAGTAAACGTTCCTTACGTATCGCTTATAAGACGATCTAATGTGTACTTGTAAGACTTTGTGATTGAGAGTGCAACTTATTGAAAGTTGTACTTGATTTGAACTGCAATCACATTCCGGCTCTTTTCATTTTATGAATACTTTTTGCAATTTTCAAAATTCGTCATTCCTTATGTACCCGCATTTCTTTGTAAACAGGAAAAGAACGCCCCTGGAGCTGGATGAAAAATCCAATACATGTCATGTTCCGGAATCTCTCTTTTATAAAATCTAAATAAAGTTTTCCACGACTGTCCCTCTTCCCTTTTGATACAAATCTCTCCCTATATGTATTTGACAGTATTTCTACGTAGTTGGCAGTCTTGACAGTTGGAATTGATTCATTCATTGTAATTTAATGTTATAAAGAAATACGAGAAAGAAGTCAGTATGGCATGACATGTCAATATATTTGTTTTATAGAAAAGTAAAAAATAAAAAGGACTTATTTATATTACAAGAAATTGTATGTAAGTAAAACACCCACGCAGTAATTTGATCATGCATTTTCTTATTTCGTCGTCTATTCATATGCTCAGGATAGCCTGAACTTAACTGATTCTGGTGGTGAGTCAATAGAAAGTGAATCTTTACTTAGAAACTTATTTGATGATACCTACTTAATTATATACATTATTTGATGATTGCAATATTAGTATTTGATAATTTTAGAATGGTAAAGGGCAAAGATACGGTAAAGTCTCTATACACATAAAAGTTGTGCATAAATTGAACATGGAACTTCGTTGAGTGACTGATCTTAGACTGGGGTAAAGAAACTAGTATTGAGCCAGCGACAGGGCAGCCACAGAAATTCATATTGAAGGACTCTATGTAAAAGTTTAAACCCTACATATAGATCAAACGAAAATACATCAACTGTAGAAGCATGCATTGGCTGGTATGGAAGGTTAAACCTTTATTTCGTCTAAAATATGAAATAATGCTGCAAAAGTTAATTCATCATATTGCTCTGTGAAGGCAAAAACATTTTTCGTTTAAAGAGCTGCGAATTATTATGACACAATATATATCTAATATCTATCACTATGTCCCTATATAGGTAGCTACTTGATAATGTAAATTAATCTCAAACAGCAGCGAACCATATTTTACTGTAAATGCGGACTATCAACGTGATGTGAACGTATTTTATGGAAATTATCGATTAATGTTCAACGTTTGCTGGAAAGAACCATGTGACAAGGATAAGATTAATGAAAAAGAGATAACAGGTAAATATGTGCGCAGGTGAATATTTAATTGGAAGTGTAAGCAAAATTCGATCAGAAGAATACGACCCATGACGCAGTAATAGGCTATTACCTTGAAACTTTAGTAGATATCTTCTTAAGAAGTATATCTGTAATTACGAATTCTCCTAAAAATAAATTACCTCGATTTTCATTATTTTTACTACGCAGTGCCTTTGATATCATAATTCATACCGCATAGTAGTCGTGTGTAGTTAAACTTCAGATTTATAATTATTAACATATTAAATCGACTATCTACCCTACGATGAAAACGTTTACACATATTAAGCAGGCGCCTTTCTAATTTGAATATCTGCAAATCATCCTGTAAATTACGATTCCAACATGATTATGTTTTTCGAGATTTTAGCTCATCATGAAAGTCCGTACACACTTAAGTATCTGCCATCAACTTAAGTGACTTATGCCATCATCGGCATTCATTATTCGATAGTGCAATTAACTACTATGCATTAACTACATATTATATCAAATACTGAACGTTTGGCCAGTTATATTACTACTAATTAAAAATGTAGAGGTGTGGGTCGTTAGTTATATAGGTATGTTTATTGTTTCTTATTATCTTCTATATAACACATACATTATACTGCTGTGTACAAAGCTATTGATGTAATGTGAGCCAATATGTAGCCTAAATCAAACGCTATTCTTTTAGTGATCTTTAACTTCTCCATGAAACAAAAGGACAAAATCATATCTTAATTTTCCCCTTTTATTCAATTTCTACTAACTACTAATAATGGCGAACCAGTAAATATCAGTATGTGAATTCCTCTATATTATCATTATCAATATGCTTGTTTAAGCGAACAATAAAATATTGGCAGTAAAAAGATTTAGAATTCATATTTGCAATTTCCTAATTCTCATATCTTATTTCTATTATGTTTGTGTAAACAATGTTTCAAATATATCCTACACACATTTAAACTATGAACTTATTACCATTTGTACCAATAACGCACAATTAAATGTCTATACGTAATACGTACTAATGCTTATTATTATGTAAATAATAATGCACCATACAATATATCAACCCAAAACTATAGAATGTTGTAGAGCTCCATTTTATTCTACATAAAAAATGTTTACATAACATAAGCAGAATGATCGAGCCATAAGATAAGCTGAAGGAGTTTGCTATATAGTTAAGTTACTCCCACCATGCATTAGTACAAACTACTAACGAATACGTCATCACATCACACCATAAGACTTCATTTTGGCGCACCACCATTATCCTCCAATAGTTTACTCGAAGTTAGGTACCTACCTACATAGCTACTGATATTGGCACCATAATAATGTACTACTACTATACACTATACACTACTCAGTGCCATGTTATGTTATTATTTGCAATACACACTGTAAACCATTACATCGTTGTATCGTCCTAGTCCTGAGTCCTGATCATCCATACATCTCGTGTTGCATTGAATTACAGATGGTATAATGTTTAAATGTTTATATATTCGTACATACATACATATGATATCTGTGTATGTATGTAAATAAACACTAATTTAATCTAGTCGCAAGGTGCAAGAACATGCTCTTAAAATTCTGTTAAAAGCGTTCGGCAACTACACGCGCGGTAGATAAATAATAGTAGATAGGTAGGTATCTGATTACCAATTTACCACTGCCTTTATGATGTGTTATATATAGGCAGAGTAAAATTATTTTTTGTGTTTTAATAGAAATAACTTCCCAATGCATGTAACATTTCATTGATATTTTTAGGAGGATAAATTAATGGAATGCTGTAAAAATGGAATTGCATTTTTAAAACACATAATTTATGCAGTAATACATGTGTCTAAGTATTTATTGGAGTTTATTAATATCATTTCGATATTAAATCCATTTATTTACTTTTCCTCTTGATACCAATCAATACTCACCAAAGCACACATACTTAGGTATAGTTAAAAAAAACTTACAGCCGAGTCGCCTGAACATACGATAAATATACGCTTGCTATTATATGTACAGGCAGCACAAGGACAAAAACAGTGAATGTATGTACCTAACAACATGAACGTTTAAAGGAGTAATTGTGGAATAAGCAGATAGAAAAATAAAGATAACATATTTATGTTATTTACTTAACATACCCTTTACCTTTGACCTCTAGACAATACTGCGCAATGGTTTTACTATATTATTATTGCCGGTTGTAAATTGCGTATGCATAAATCCTTTAAACGCTGCAATTTCTAAGTCTGCATCAGTTACTTCTTATAATTCAATTTGGAACTATGTCTTTCAATACAGACTTGAAACAAGTGAAGAATTGACAATTCAAAAACAAAACTACACTCAGCTAAAAGCATTATTCACTTATGCCGGCATAATATTATTATTTACCTATGTATGTTATACAGCATGTATTTACTAAACCTTCCTTTACTTGGGAGTTGGGAGGAAACAACTGCTTGGCTGGCTAGTGTTGTCAATTTTAATACAGCAGCTTTCAAACCAAAAATATCCATTTAAGATTTATGCATATTACAACAAAGCTTCATATGATTTCAATTTAATTTGCCATTTTGATTATGATTTTGTTAAAACTCTTTTCAACAATGTTACCCACATATTTTTATCAGTTCTGGTTCTGGAGTTACTTATTAGCGTGCAAACCATATACATAGCCGTAGCGAAGACTTCGTGGTACCCCTGTACATAAACTGGGCAAAAGAAATATGATTATTACTATGTAAGTAGCTTGTATTGTAATTGTAACTCCTTAGCTGTAAATTAGTAAGATAGATGGTATAAAGGAAGTAATGTAGCATAGCCAAGCTATATCATATACTTACACAAAAATAAAATTGCTTTCGTATGTTGAGAAAGTATTAAGTTTACAGTGAGAATTACATAGAATTATAGTCAATCTTTGGACTGCGACTTTGACTAAAACTAAATCTAATGTGAAATAATTAGAATAAGAAATCAAGGTACCTACCTATAGCTAGATGTAACTTGTTTTCAAAGAGAAATAATGGATTTCTCACTAATAGGCTAAGTTTGTGAATTGTTACTCTGTGAGTAGAGGATCTGACCTCTTTGTTTACAAAGCAGTTGGGTGCAATTGGACTTGTCTCACTGAACTCGTACTGATACGTTGCAAAGATATCATGCGTTCAGAGAGTAGCACGTATAGCATTTGCTTACAATGTAGGTAGTTGGAAATAAATTATTGTCCATGTGAAAATCATGTAGCATCTGAAATTTCATATATGGGTTGGAAAATATTATTGTTTTGGTACCCTTAAAGCCTTTTCATCACCTTAAACGATTCTATACAGTAACGCTAAGTGTACAAAGTACAACTACAATTACCCAATTTAAAAATGCGTGAATGAGGATGAGTAACAACACATAGATATCATAAAGGAGGAAAAAATTCCATTCTTTTTCCAGACAATGATGACTCATTCGCAGGCTCAACGACTTGAACCCTGCGGACCACAATAATAAATTTTATTGCTCTATTTTGTGTCCAAAACATGGCTATTCTAACAGAAAAGTAGTTTCACTTTGATTCTCTAATTGAAATTGGCAATCTGATATTGTATGTAGCAAAACCAGCATATTAAATAGATGACCTGGATTAGTTAGTCAACTGGACAGCTATTGTCATTCATTACTATTTATTACCTACCAACGTTTCTACGTTGTGCTCAGTACTACTGGATGGCTGGCTATGTAAATAGTTCTTAGTTTTATAACAGCTAGTAATTTAAATTGTGTAGTAAAACTAGTGATTTTGAGTTTGTCAATAACCTAATTACCTATTTAATGGCATTTAATAGTTTAGCCTTGTGGCTCATGTTCATGTTACTCCTCAAAAACGTTTCAGTTCCTCTTTACTTAATTACTTTCGTTTTACAATGACTAAGCTTCTCTAATGTACATAATAATATTATGAAACGTATTAACTTTCACAGTTCCCCGTCCCCCTCCACATTGTGATTTTGTGAATACAGTACCTACTTATGCATGCAGTTGTTTTAACGATGTTTATTCCAATTTACTTACAAGTAACATTGTGCATTATTCAAAATAATTTGGATAAGCTGAATAGGAATTACCAAAAATAATGTTACCTACAAAAAGGTATACTATGACTATGAAATAATCTAAACGCATTGTCTCTGAGCAGATTCAAGCCTTAAGTAACTAACAAAATGCTCAGATTTCAATGATTCAATTTTCCAAATATTTACATGAGACTTAGCTTAGGTATTTACAGGGCTGGCAAAGCAAATGAATAGTTAATCCCCATTCCCAAATTCCCAATCCCAGATACTAAACATCAGTCAGTCATCAAGTCATCACTAGACGCACGATGCGTATTTATTGTGAAACGTCGAGACGTAAACGTAGACGTAGCGTGGTCGAAGAATCGATTTTAACAAATACTCGGAAAAGAATATAGAATTCGTAATCTCAATGCGGTATTTCATGATAGTGCAGCATGCAAGTTGAGATTAGGTAAACGTATTAAAATGAGTTCTGGCCTCTGGGACAAAGGGCTTCTTGAAACATTTAATAACTAAGCTACTTATGCGTAGGTACCTTCTGGTGCTTTCCGTGGCTCTAGATCCTCGCTTTAATTACCTAGCTTTATTATTCTATTTTGTATTAACTCTTGAAACAGGTAAGCTTAACAATGCAGTCTATGGTCCTTGGCTGGACAATGCATTATGATTCGACTTTAAAAGTTTTCCAAGTACTACAGAAACTGAGACTTGAACCTGTTAGCAACAAATAGCGATTCTGATATGTATAATACATGTCTTGTGCAGTTTGTGCAGTTATATTATACCTTATGCTACTTCCGAACAGGTATTTCATCTCACTATTATTCTGCAGTATTCTTCTGAACTTGACTTGAAAGCATACGAGTCAAAGGAGCTTTCTGATACGTTGCAAAGATATCATACGTTCAAAGAGAGACTCTACTTTATATTAGCAGTAAGCACACGCCAATAAAGCAGTCCAAAACCAAAGCCAAAACATACACACACGGCACATGAAAACGTATCTCCACGTAGTTTGACTGTGGCTATACAGCTTTTACATTGATCCCGTCCCCCCAATGTTAACATTTATACTACAGGCAGGGGTAGCTACGTTCCGTACGTTACAATCTCCTTCATGACGTAACTTACAAATCCATTACGTTTACACATCGAAGGATGCATCTGTATGTAGAGTCTAGGCTATGTATTTAGTTTTGCAATGGAAGTGACGGGCATTTGATCAAATTGAGGCTTCCTCTCTTCCTTAAATAGCTCTTCCATAATTTTACTTCTGGTTAGTTTAACTCACTTTGTCTTAGAACTTAGCTTCCGTGTATTAACTGTCCTAACACTCGAGGAAAAAACTCCAGAATCCAGGAAGTACAGTCTAGGGTTTAAAGAGAAGTCGTCATTTTTCATACAAATCAAATTTTGAAAGATCCATACATTGAAAAGAATTCATTGTAAAACATTTCTGCCTTGATACACAGGATAGAACAACGTTAGTAGGCACACAAACGTTACTCACGCATAATAAAAGTGACGAATAGACAGATTTGAATCTATATTATTAGAAACTATATCGTATCTGCACTACCACCGTATATAGGCATATAACTTTACGTATCAAGTACGTATATTATATTTTACACTCTGACGATTAGCTTGGTGTGGTTATAAGGAGGATAGCATTTCCACTGTGCTGTGTACGTTTATAGTGGTTAACAGAACTACATGCTCCGTATAAACATAACACGCCATTTGTTCCTGAGACTGCTGTACTGTTAGCTGTTACTAGTGTTCTTCTCTTGTGCTCTGCGGGATTTGTACAGAAGTGAATGCTTTGCATAGTTGTTCTGTATTTACGTACAAGGATTCATTTACTCTGACTATTAGCTCCGCACATCTCTCTTTTACAGTTCAACACAGCGTCTACATTTATTTACATTTCTTTCGGCAACAGTTTCCAGTCTACATAGATTGGCCTACCTTCAATCATTATTGTGAAGCATACAAAGGGCAGTGAGTGAATCTTAAGATTTCCAAGCTGTTTCCAACGATTTACATATAATATTTCCAAGCCAATTCAATTCTTTACGATGTATACTTACTCTGGACCAGTTCTTGTGATTTGAAAGCTGTTTCATTGCCATAATTATAAGTGATTCAGCCTACATTTGGAATAATCTCACTGGAACTCTTGTTTCGTTAAGTGTGCTGTGCATATCTCGTCGAAAAATTCACAAATATTCTTCATATCAATAGCAACATTAAAGGTAAGCTTCTTTGAATTTCAAGTATTCACAGACAAGTATGTTAAAGAAAGAGTTTTGCAAAGAATCATCTAGTACAGCTTAGTTAAGGTAAAGAATAATGGAAGGTGACACGTATCACGTTCGCGAAGCATTGCTCTATTCTATCTCTAAAGAAGCTAACTTGTTATACGGCCAACCACATGCCAGCAAGTAGCAAGTTGGTTCTTTGCTTCACTATGAAGCCAAAAAAGCTGTTCTCGAGGGTTGAGAGAGTTCTGAGAGTTGAGAGTTGAGACTCCGCGAGGCCATAAACAAAGACAGAATTCTCTTTGTCAGCGTCTCGTTCTCGTCGCTATTCTCAAGTTTTCTTGTATTCTTCCCTCTTCACTGCAGAAAATTTTCATTCTCTATCTCAACTGAGCAGTGGAAAGTTAATTAGTTGTAATTCTACTAACTACCTATTCTAAATCATTGTTATTCATTGTAAACTCCAGTTGTTCAGCAATGCAAATTCGGCAAGTTCCTACAAATCCTCACCCAAGCCAGAGCAATGGGATCCGTAGTGTCCGACGTGACATAACCCGCGGAGACCATGGGCCGGGTCATCAACGTCATCAGCCGCAACAGCAACGTCGACCGATAAATCTCTCTGAAATGAGTTTCCAAAATAAGAAGATCCTGATCCGACGACAGCTTTTACTGATGCTCCACGCGCGGATGTGCACCTGTGAAGATCTCATTTACCAAAGGGAAAATCCCAACACGCCACGACCACGGGTAAACTAAATTACAAAGTCTAATAATAGTCTATTGTATCTTGTATTTGTTGTATCTCGTGATGCTTTATGTAAACGTACTGGAAAGTGATAATTTCAAAATGCAAGTCAGCGTAAAATCAGCGATAGAATAAGTATGATCTCATTAATGTGATAATTTAATGTTAATTTGAATTTGCAGTGTGAGATGCCACATTGTGCATTATTAAAGACTGTACTGAATCACATGAAGGGCTGCACTCTGGGTCGTGACTGCACAGTAGTTCATTGCTCTTCGTCAAGACAAATTCTAAGTCACTGGAAAAATTGTGCAAATAATGCCTGTCCGGTGTGTCCAGCAAGACTGAAACCCACGAACTATGGAATACCACCCGCTATTACTATTACCAATGCTAACAATAATATGCCAACACCAAATGCAGCTACTACTAACAATATCAATAATACCACTGGCCAAGAACAACTTGTTCCAACAACTCCAGCTACTCCTACTCCAGCATCAGCACCTAATCAAGTCGCTTCACCAATTTTTGCCCGGAATCTCAATCGCTTTAAAAGTATTCTTCATGCTGAAATTAGTATTCTATCAGCCACATTCGAAGCCGTTGAGTCCGGCGAGAGCCCCACTGTGTCATCTACCACTGGAGAAATTGTTCCAGTAGAAGAATAGCAGTAACCGTTACACCGTATCTGTTTTAAAAATAAGACTCATCGTCTCATCTTTCGTTAAATAAAATAATAGTAACGCTACCATTTTTACCTGCAATACTTATACCAAAAATATTCCCATAAAATTAAATCTAATGGGAAATGCTTACATATGCAGTTTATAAAATTTATTTATACCAACGAAGGAGAGAGTAATGACTTATTTTTGTTTTTTGCCTTTTTCATTTTTGATTGTTTACATCTAGAGAGACTTTAGTCGTTGCTAAAATTATAGTTCAATTATTGGATTCATTTCTAGAATAATTTCTGTAGGAAGGTAACAGTGATGAGGTGACTATATACAATCGATTCAGCGCTACTACTACAACTCATTATTGCGATAATATTCTTATTATCATTCTCTCTCTAGTTTCTGTCCTCAATTCATTTATACCTACTAATTATAGTAAGTAGTTAGTAATTCGTATTTACTAAGTACTATGTACAGCTATGCACATCTTCATTGTTATTAGCTGATTATAATTTACGGTTCCATCGTTTATTGTCATAAATTACAAGTTATAATTATATGTATCCACCAGAAAATCTTTAACTAATCTTAATTTGGAGAGTAGAAAATTCGTGTTCAAAATATTTATACCATAACTATTGGCCCACTTAAAATGTATCAAAAATAATTATTTAAGAATGAAACTTAATTGAGTATTTAAATTCTAAGTAGACATGAACAGCGTTTTGATGTTTCACAATATAGATTAAAACACAAGTATTATTTGAAGTACCTAATTTTTGTGCAAAAAACTGAACAAGTAGGTTATACAGTAATTTTATTGTATTTTAATTGTGCTATCTGTGTAATGAATATGTATGCTACTTACACCGTCACATACAGTAGCAGAGTAATGAATGGAAATTGAATCCCCTTTTCACAATCTGTTTACACTGAATTAAGCAAACCTTTACAAATAAAGTCAATAATTTACCCTTTATCCAATGTATTTGCAGCGAGGATTGCAAACTTGAGTAAAAAATAAAATTGTTTTTGTTTCCAGTACAGATAATGTAAACAATCTAGTAATAGTTTGATTTTGATTTGCTTTAAAGAAATCGTGAAAAGAAATTTGTTGATCCTCAAATAAATCATAGATAGTCAATGTCAATATTATGAGAGTTAATTGATGACTATAATATGATCATAATGTATAGCAGTTAAAAGAGAATGTAGAGAATGATTTTATTTCGAATTAATTTACATGAAATTGTGTTACTTATTTATAATATATATAATATTGCTGATAATTACTATCACCTCTGCTGTAAATAAAATTGAATACTTTATTATTGAAAATCTGCTGAAAAGTGGTAACAGTTAATTGGAAATTATTTGACAAGATTCATTGACAAGTGCCATATTTTTGAGCTGTGAACTGAGATGTAAAAGGAATGGAGTCATTTATTTATCGCTTTTGATCCTCGGGGATCGAGAGCGCATGTGCAAAAAAAATTAATGGAACAAGAAAACATTACTAGTTGTGTTTGTGTACCCCGCACGAAAATCGACATTTGGGGTGAACAGCTATGAGCTAGGATCAATGTACTTACATACATTTCCTGTTTGGGGCAACCGATTTTGAAACTTAATATCGCAAAAATTCTATGACACCCTTACCGAGGGCAAGTTGTGGGGTATCAATATTAATTCTATGTTGACTCAAAATCGCGACGCGATTTAGAGCTACAGTTAACTAAAGATGGTGTAAAAGTTATCTTCCCACTCCCCGGAAATTTTTTGGCTACAACGGCTACATACTCTACATGTGGCATGAGAGTTTTTTTTTAATTTTCTAGCCTGTTACGTTGGTTAGGGTCAGGGTTACCTAGTTTTTTAAATGGATACGCGAATAATACATGTGCTTTAGAAATTACTGCCTGGCTTAAAGGGACAATCCATGGGATTTGAAAATTTCAGATGACTATCAAAACTGCCGTGTCACATGTTTTGCATTTTTTTGAATAACTTCCAGAATTCCT
>JABASI010005003.1:0-13035 GCA_019776505.1 Tomocerus nigrus | reverse complement strand
TTGTGAAAATCCTGTCAAGATTGGCAGGTTGGTCCTAGAGTCGAAGGGTGAACGAAGCTCTGATTTTTGCCGAAGCGAAATCAGCGTTTTTCGGTTAGTGACAGTAGACTGGCCGAAACAGGTACGGGGAAAGGATTAAGTGTCATTGCTGTTTATTTATCTTAATGGTTTTGAATAATGGACTGTGTCACTGTGTGTTCACGATGCATATGCGATATGTAGCAATGGAGGCACTTAGATTTTCCCCATCAAATAACACCAGGCTGTCAAAGAGATTGCGGCGCTCTAAAAAGTTAACTTAAAGGATCTTAAATAACAATAATAAATAGGCAAGGTAATCTATCATGTCCATCCTTCTGGTAAAAACGCTGTTTTTATAACGGTAAAATCCATTGCATATTGCACATATTAATGATATGGTAGCGCCATGAGAGCAATAGTAGTGGCAATAAATCCATACTGAATATTCACAAGGGATAACATAATCCCATAAATAATGAATTGCCTCACATTGTGTAGCATGAGTGTATAGTATCTAGTATTGTATTTATCGTTAGTAGTAGTAAAGTAATATCAAAGTATAATAATAATAATGTATATGAATTTTGGTTTGGTCTCCCATGCCATGACCTAATTGGCATGACAAGAGTGGTCTGCCTCCTGCACCGGGAGCAGCCAACCAAAAATCTCTCGGAACATTTCAACTCTATCACTTAAGTATAAGTAGCTTTGTATGTATGTACTTTCCCCAAATCTATTGCTAATGCCACAAAACATGGCAGATGAACCAGTCCACTTACCTACAATAGGATATCTCAAATCTCTAGCAGGGCATTTCGGTTTAAGAGCTTAATGCATCGTTTAGCTATGGTAGGTAGGTATTTAAGTAGTCGATGTGAGAACAGCCCATCCATCCCATCAGCTAATAAATAACAATCGGGATGTGCGCCACTAATGGAAAGTAGTAAATATATATCTATACAGTATATGTCCCCACTACTATCCGTAAAGTTAAGTGCTCAGGCATGTACTACAAAAAGTTTTCTAAATAATAAATGATTACACATTTATGTACAAAAGCAAGATTTATTGCTTTGCCTTCTAAGTTCAGTTATAATAATCTACGAATTATCATCTATAATTATTACAAAAAATTAAAATATAAATATTTCCTCTCCTCCCATATTCAAAAGCCTGTTCTAAAGATGTACGCGCATACTACTTACCATATTAAACCATGAATATCTTTCAAGTATACTTGAATTCACCACAGTATTCATAATGATAATTAAAAATTATTATGTGGCTATAGCACTATAGTACTATATCTCATCAGAGTATATAGGGTCATAATAATTCCCAAGATCAATGCCCTATAGCTGAGCAAAGAGTCATAAAGATCTCTAGACGGGAGAAACACAGAAGGAGAGCAAAGATAGATCAAAAGAAAACAAACAAACGAGCCAGACAGGCGTTTACCTTTGAGAGTAGCTTTTCGCAGTACTTTCATCGCATACAACGTTCCGGCGTCTTTTCCAATAATTTTTCTAACGAGGAACACCTGTGAACGAAATAAAACTGCACATTATTCCATGTTACAATAAATAACCAGAACACTGTGCTATAGAGTACTAGAGTAGAACTATAATGGATAAAACACAGATATTCTCACAATCAAATAGCATAGAGCAATATTATGTATGTGTAAATGTGTATAGTGTAATATCCGCATTGAGCAATGTAAATTACATGAAGCTGTGTTCATGCACACAGGTACTACATTATCCTCAGATCAAATGTATCACTTCCTTTCTCTCACAAAAGAAACTCAGCATGTACTTAAGAGAATGCAATTTATAGCGTCAAGCATATTTTATTATCTACGATGCTGCCGATACCTTTATAATGGTGCTTGTAGTATTTCCCTATTAAAATTCACTCACGTTCACAAGCAATTTGCCTTTTCTACTCAAAATCTTGTTGTTGATTGATCGTGAGGAAATACTTCCACCGCTAAAGAATTTAGATTAAATTTATAAGCTATTTCAATTACCAACAACACCCACACATTACGGAATTATGTGACTAAGAGAATTATTGCACTTCTTAGCTATTTTCTAAGTCTCTCTCCATAAAATTCCTAAGTGTCTGTGATACAAGTCTTAGGTGACATGAGAAAAATGATAATACTATTACAAGTAAAGTGTATATCTGTAATTGTGTACTTTTTTCCGCACAGTAGTTCGTAAAGACTTAAAGGCAGCACTCAGCAATTATTTTTATCGTTTTACTAGAATATTACATGAAAAAGTAATTATTGCTATTTGCACATTCTAAAGGTACACGGTAAAAACAAAATAGGTAGATACTTTAACTTATCCAATGATTGCCATTCAGTCATATTCAAAAAAGGTTTTCACAGAATTCACACTACAAAAGATGATACTCTAAAGGATGAAAGTAATAAGATTACGTTAACAGGAATACGGAACTGAGCTTTCAAAAAACGTATTCACAAACAAACTGACAATACAAAAATTGATAAGTAGTATCTTTGTTGATAGAAATTATGCTATAAATGAGAAAACCTTTTTCTCATATCGTTCAAAATGTTATTAAAATGCGGCTTGTTAAAAGAAGCATTTATTGTTGCTCTTTCAAATAAGATAGCATAAAAGATTGTAATAAAGAAGACATTAATAGTGCGGTAACCTGATATGCTTTCATAATATGGCGAAAGCTGCATGAGAAGGATATGTATTCTAATTTTACTTTAATTTTCATGTATAAAAGTACCTAGTTAATCCTTTTCAGAGTTCTACTACAATAATGCATTTAAAATACTTCCTTAAGTATGCCTTCCGAATAAAATATCAATCTCTAATTTCCTTTAGGCTGAAAGAATTGTAAACATTGTAAGGATGACATATACCTGACCATATAATGCCTAGTTAACCTATTAATCCAACCCTGAAAATAAATGAGGGATTGCTTTCTTACATGATAGGGATTAAAATATCTCAAAGTGACAAAAAGGTATTTTATGTATAAAATTACTAACAACACCATTTTAGCATTTGTACTTAACTTTGTGTCATGTGGTGACTGATATTAGAAAATCGAATCAGGCACGATATATTTATACTTCTGATGATTACTTACAAATTGCAGGAAGTGAAAATAAAGCTAAATAAGATAAGTTGAAAGATATTAACCGTGCACTGACCTTTCCAAATGATCCTTGTCCCAAAACCTTAAGTAACTCAAACTGAGATGGATCTGCTTTATCATGACCCTCTCGAGTAACATCGTTGACTTCGATTTCATTCTCGACTCCATTCATGGGCTCCTCTCCTTCGGGTGTTTCAGCTGGACTAGCACGTTTAGAGTTACTGGCACTGTTTGCATTTGTTGTACTGCCGCTAGTAGAAGGCTGTCCACAAATAAGTAAAGTTGCCACATTAAATACCACGACGTTTCCACCCTTTTCCTTTGCTGATACCCATTTTCAATGAGTTCATTGTCTTATCACATGTGCCACAATTGCAAAAATAACTGCCAAACACCAAAATGACAATACACTGTAAAATATTCTCACTCTCTCTGTCTATAGTCCACGAACACGAAGATTCTTTATTTAAAGCACTTTTTGGTCCACAAAATCCCAGTCAGTAATAAAATGCGTACAAATGCAGGCACATACAGAGTATACAGAGTAAAACATAGTTCTCAAAATCGTACAAGAATATTATTCTCTACTTGCTAATAGATTTTATCACACTTTTGCATGTACTGTGCAAATTCACCATGTACTGTAGTAGTGTTACAAATATATAGAACATATGATGAAGATAAAACCTAATTAGTAGCTCTATATCGCTTGCTGCTAATCTCCGGGGTGTGTGGAGCAAATGTCAAATGTCGACCTAATTCCGAATTTCTCATCTGGAGAATCACATTGGATTTCACAAGAGATAGGAAGAATGCGGCGTAGGGAATAGCGAGTCAAAATCCATTTATCAGAAATCCACTCATCTCGTAAGTAGACCACTCTCACTATAGAGAGTATTAAGTAAGATGTAGCAAATCCTTATATTAGCGGAACGTTGTAGTTAATGTGTCACATATCGTCGTAAATACTTTGTTTGTACTATATTCTCCAAAAACAGGGCAAATATCTCTCATTCTCATTTGAGAAAACACCAGCAGGCTAACTACCAACACTAAAACTGTAGCAGCAATATATATTATTACATTGCAGCAGCACGCTACTTAATAGAAAAGGAATTCCTCCATCCAATTTACACGAAGAATAACGATGGAGCCGAAGAATCGACGAAAAGACAATACACAAGATTACTAGAAAAAATGTTGCAAAATGTCCACAGAAGATATATCCATCTACTATCTACAAAAGATACCTACATATAGAGTTTTACTTTGGCAAGACAAGAACCAGATGTGAATTTCGTTTACAACTCACACGGCAGAATTACTGTCCTTAAATCTTTCTCAAGAATTGCACAAACATAACAATCAACACATAGTACATATAAGTACAAATTGACCAATCGAAAACTAAAGGCGCAATAAGTCTATTCTGTATATGATATCAACGGTAAATACGTATGATGAAATGGATATCTCCTTTTTGTACGAAGCTGTGTATAGTGAGTGTTTATTCTGTTTATAATATTTTCGTCTCAAGTGTTTTTAGTTTCTTGAGTGTGTAAAAGACATTTGACTACCTACAGGTACTTCAATTGACGCCTACTGAAATTAATTCTTCCACTATCGTCGTCTATGATGTCATCCATACGAAATAATAGTCATCAAAGGCATGTAGCATTAAAGAGTGGTCCAAGAATCACTTCATAATTGGAGTCTGAGGATAATATTACACATCTGTGGCAATTTCTTAATTTCTTGGCTAGCAAAACAATTCTCAAATTGAGCAAAACAAATTATGCATCAAAAGGAGCAACTTTTACTGTTGTGGTGAGTCATACTAGAAAATATATTGCATCAACATGTAGCTTTCGGCAAAATAGTTCCCTTCGGTTTTCCACTGAATTCTATTAACAAAGTCTGTTGTAGTATTCAAGGTGTACATGCACAAAGAGAAGAATAAGTAGAAAATAATTGAAAGTATATATCAATCCGACAAGAGATTAATGTAAAATTACTAACAATAAGTCAAGGAACACGTAGAGAGTGAGCTAAACATATCATAGGCACGTTTCATGTCACTTTCCACTTCACAAAAGCAACAGTAATATTCAGACAACATAAAAGTAACGCCGAAACATCAAACATACGGCTACGACAACGTATGAAACACAACGGGGAGCGTTTGTTTGTGGTTATTGTAACATCCATTAGAGTTCTAACACACAAGGTGCACCACAACTCCCGTAAAATACACTACTAAATAGAAAACCAGAGTTTTCGTGAGCAAACACAGATAAGTCGAAATTATATAGAGCATATACTATAGAGATACTAGAAAAGGAATATAGCGCGTGAGGGAATTTCCCTTTACTCTTTTGATATTTTCCGTTTTCCCTCACATTTAGCAAATAATGCTATACGAGTGTAACGTCTTTTATGGCTATATAGCACTAGCACATGTGCCGCCACAACTTTTATTCTCATGGAACAAGAATGTAAATATTTCTATCTTTCTGGCAATTTAGCAATTCCACAAAAGCTGCCGAAACATATTTCATCCTTATGTCAAGTCACGACACATAAGACAAAACGAATCTAGGAAAATCCATCTATGTCAGTTAGCTCGAAAAATTCTTCTTCCTAGAAATATGCACTGTATACTTAGTCTGCTGCGACAATGGAAAGAAGGAAATGTTATCACTTGCCAAAAGAATCTCAGCAAAATAAGGAAGCACTTATCTCACTTGCTTAAATACAAACAGCAGCAGCAGCAGCACACTAAATATTTCTCATCACACCGAAAAGGCATAAAACATAATTGGGATCCAAAAATCTGTCCTATTTTCCAAATACTTAGCTTTATGAGTGCAAAATTACAAAAATAGAAAATCTCTGCACGATTCACTGAAACAGTCACATCGAGAGACACACCGAAAAAAAATCTGTCTTTTTAGTAGATGAGCTAAAAAACAGTTCGTAGTAATTTTCCTAATTTAATTTACAACCTTTCAGCAAAAGAGAAAATGTCCAACGACGCGACAAAAAAAAACAACAACCCTTGAGCTGAGTTCAGAGAACCCGCACAATTTGTGAAGAACAAACGATTGCGTTAGATAACTGGAAAATATCTGGAACAAGATCCCAAATGTCCCGAAGTGACGGGAAATCCTAAGAGTTCAAGTTAGGGGCGAGAGCGAGGCAAGGCAGCCAGCCACTAATTAAAATCTCTCACTTTTCTATCTGTCTGTCTGTCTCTAGGGCTTCTCTCTGTTTCGTCTGCCGAGCTTTGGTTTCGACACACACGCAATTCTAATCAGCCAGATAAAAGTGATTGCCTTGTCTTTCTTGTCACCGACTTTAGTGCTAAAGAGTCCTCCGTTTCCTTCCACCAACCAGGCAGGCAGCTAGACATTACCAATCCTTTGTCTCCTCACTAAATCACTCCATGTCTCTTCGCGATGGCCCTTAACTTAAATGGCATATAGCACTACACAGCACCCTTAAATCCCTTTACTCTGTCCGTAGGAAATATATAGCCTTGCACGAACCAAATGTCAAATCGGTGACAATGAACAGAGAAACGTCTGCCTCGTCCAAACTGCTAATTCCTCGCGGAGTCTCAGTCTGCTGTCTGGAAAATGGTGAAATCACTGGAACCCACAACACCTAGTTTCGTATATAGCACGACGATCAATTTGAAAATGTCAACTTGGACATTTCTATAGTATAGCTGTCTTTACATGTATAGAAAATCAGAACCTGATTACTTGCTTTGTAATTATGTTAATGAATAATAATTCCAAGTATAGTGATATTATTGATTAGGGATCTTCTGTATTTAATTCTGGCTGTGATTTCAAAATAATCAGGAAGAAGAGGATTTGTCTTGCGACAATTTTTCCATTAGGTTAAAGTCAACCGACGTGACGAGTCGTCTGGTCTGGTTGCAAGTCAACAGAAGACAAGATGAGTATAGCCAATATTTTTCATTGCAAATTTTCCTTGCATACAGTAGAGGTGCTATCCAAAGAGAGGCTAGTTAGTGTTAAAGCTGAGAGAGTATTATGCCTTTTCACGAAGAAACGTAAATCTATGACTCACTGGTAAATATCTGTAGTCACTTCACTCAGAAAGAACCACTGATATGAATGTAGAAAGACGAATTAATGCATTGCAGCGAGCGAATGTATAGAATCTTTATAATATTATTACGCTATACACTATCTGTGTAGCCTGCAGAGAGTCGTAAACGTATTACTTATCCAAATCGAGAGGGGTTTGCATTTTCCATTCAACGATATTATGTTATGCTAAAGCCAAAGTAGCCGGAACTTGAGGAAACTTTCTAAAAAAACTACATTGCTTTAGCATGTATTTTACTTAACAATGCACTCGATTTGTAAAGCAGATTCATATAAGGATATTATAGCATATATTACTATTTTATCCTTATATTTTTCAAATCTGAACCGTAGAGCAATGTATATACATAATAATAGCAAGCTGATGAACAGATAAATGCTTCAAAGAGTTGTATCTGTAAAACTGATATGCAAAATGCAAACTCACTAGCTAACTTATGGTCGTGGTTTTGGCTTCAAGCATTTCTATCCATGCATTCTGCATACTTCACTCTTCACTCTCAGAGCCCAGCCTGCTTGCCTTAAAGAAACTTTACTTTATGCCACAATAGAAGATAGTGACTCTCTGTTGAATATGTTACGTATAGCATGAGACATGACATCCAAAGAAAATCAGTTGAGGTTGGTTCAGATTTACTATTACATTACCTATCTACTTGACGTCGCCGTTGTCGTCGTCGTCGTTTCCTTTGGCTTGCTTCAGCAGCGATGAGAATTCATTTCTCAAGGCAACGTACCTACTTAACTCAACCAGAGGAGCTACGGAACATTTCTCTTCCTTTAACAGCTGTTTATAGTTGGAGTAGAAACATGAGCATTTGTGGTTATAGGGAAAACCAGAATCCTTCAAGCTTTACTTCTTCTACTAGCCATTATAATATTATATCATAATAGGACACGGCTTAGGCTTAGGCCACAATTATCTATTTATTATTATTACTAATTTATTATTCCCATTTTACCATTACCACGATGGAATTTCCCATCTTTTCCCATTTCCATCAACATCCAAATTGATTATCTGTATCTCTGCCATTTCCACAGGCATTCCTTTTGATGTTGAAAACCATCGTTTCAACACTCCATAATTCATCCAAGAATTCCTTCTTCAAGGATATTTTCAGCATTGCACGAATTGGAGTAGTTTGATCTTTGCGAACATTTCTGCATATACATGCTCAATTCGTAGAATACATAATTAGTTCATCAACATCAATAGCATAAATCATCATACAGAATTATAACTTTGAACTTGCAATGAATAATTCAGCATAATAAAATAATATATAACTTTTTCTGCATATATTATAATTAGCAGTCATTGCTGCAATCTAATTATATCTGGTTAAATAACAAGAATTACACAATACTTTGTGAGTGTTGTTGTTTACATGGAGTCATTAGTGCTATTATCTACTTATATAGTTTTTGTATAGTAAATGAGCAATTGAACTTTAAAAAATATCATACTTCATTTATTTAAGAGCCGTATATGTACGTACCATTCAAAATACTGCCATTGCTCATTCAAATCAAAGAAGACAACAGAAAACGTTGGCTAAATAACGAGAAACATACGCAAAACGTAATATTTGCAAAACTTTGCGTTACGTCGTAACATCATGACCTGACTAGCCTAATGATGACTATAATCAAGCATCCAACAAGTTGAAGTCAAGTAAACTACCACAATAAAATGTGTGCATTGTACATGCATACACAGAAATGCTCGAAGATTGTCCACGTATAACTTATAGATATTATCCATGTACTCATGCAAATCTGTATGGCAGAATACTAGTTTCAGTTTAGTAGTAGGTATACATAACTGGTTAGAACTTGTGAATTTTAAGTGATCACACGACTTTGACCCATCAGTTTTTACTGTAATGTGGAAAGTACGGCTTTCATAAGAACAAACTTGTATTCATTCAATCTCAAATCCATAAATATTAATAACAGAGAAAGAGATGTAAAATTAATGCTGTGGAGTATGCATTATCGTCGTAGTCGGATCATATGTAAATATACTGGTATATTACATACATACATAATACATCAAGATCATGAGAAGTTATGGTTGGTTGACTAATATAAATTACATGCTATAAGTGTGCTTCATTAGCATTACTTCCCTACGACCATAATACTAACTAACTATGTAAATGCCATAAATACTAATTAAAAGCCAGAATGATACTTGATAAAGATTATAATATCACTAAACGCATAATAAATGTTACAGTTTGTTTGTATTGGGATTGAGATTATTTGAGACTAGGAGTTGGAGATATTTTATTATTAATTCACATACCAGTATACCAGAACAAATATTGAAACACGTGGATAATAATCATTTTGCTTAGCACACATTAGGTTAGAATTTGCCAATGAAATATTTGTCCAAATTACATTATTTTTCAAAATTTACTGAAACTAGTAATAGTATTAACACTTATTACCAAGTAAAACTCGAATTATTTAATAATTCATCCCTGTTGAACTACATATACTATGTAGTATTGTATTTCGTAGGCCCCGAATACGAAATTTACACTCATAGTTACTCCCTGGAAGGAAAAGTGAACTATTAAAATTTCGAAATAAAGGATTAGTGAAATATAGTTCACCCTGATGAACTAGCTCGAGTTATCTAGCATTAAAAGCAGTCAGTCAGAATAGAGTATTATTGGCTAAACCTCTTAAGTTAGTTATTTGCGTTTAAAAGCCGGCACTGACCTTCATATTCTTTTTAAAGCATGTCGAATTTCAATTCAAACGGTAACATAATACAGATGCCCACATTATATCATAATAATCATAAAGCTATACAACTAAGAACAATATCAAACATAGACATAAAAGTCGGTAAGCTCTTTATTAATTACGTAGTTATCGTAGTATACCTAACAGTAGAAAGTGGATAAGCCCACGCACGCAGCACATAAGTCGTATAGACAATAATATAGTTTGCCTGAAATACTTTTCCTTTCCAAAATTAAATATTATTATATCACTTCTCTGAGTAACGTCGCAAATAATTTGTGCGAACAGATCAGTAGTGTGAATAATCGCATAATGGTCCATCTGCATCTGGTCTGTTAAGACATTTCTCAAGTGTAAGCGATCTACTAGCAATTGAGAAGGCAATGACTGCAATTTTTTATTTCTCACACATAGTTTTTCTAAAATGGGATCCGAAAGCGTTCATCTTGCCAAAATGAAGACTGGTCATGGTCATGGATAATTTTCCTTTTAAGCACTATATTCTTGGTATCCTCAATCATTATTAAACGCACCCAGCCACAACCTACATGCTTATAACTAAATAATATAATAGGACGACTGTAATAATTATTATGGCATGGTAGTACTGTATAGGCAATGTAGTTAGAAAATNGTTCTGGATCTGATAATCACGTATCATGTCGTTGACAATGACAGACACACTACTTGGGCCTTATATTATTAGAGAGTAACTATATTATATAGTATACTTCTAAGAAATCATAGTATGATAATATACTGAATATATAGTCGTAGTGATAACTGATAAGTATATAAATAGGTATACAAGCTTCGTTACTCAGCAGGAAGTCTAGCGTTCAGTTCTCTGACAATCAGATGTGATGTGAGTCTGATGATCCACCCTGATGAAACGACATGATAAAACAGACCTGTAGAGTAGTAGATGCAATTTAATATTAGTACATGACAAAAGACAAGCCAATAAGCCATAAGAGACTAACGAAAGAAAGAAAAGAGATGAGGAAACCCAGAGCACAGTGTCTGAGACTTTATAGATATGCATAGAAAGTACGAAGTTATAAGATTCATGTCCGTTCATACAGATAGTTGATCAAGTGATTCCATGATCATCATGCTTTGTACCTACTTATGATATCACTCGTAGTAATAACCTCATCTGTAAGATTGTCTGTGTCTCATTGCAGATTTATACCGTCTAGTCATCCCTCCTCCTATGAAAGTGACTGGAGAAATAGAACAGAGTAGTCTCGACTTCTCGAGTGACTCTATATCACACATAACATATGTAATGATATTATAATGTATGCATGCAGTATGGAAGAGAAATTCTTATACAACTAGTTAGTAAATGTCTAATGCATAATAATAATAGAGCCAAATCTTGACACTAAACCTTGCTTTGTGCCTTTCGCATACATAAAAGCCAAAAAAAATCCATATGCTCAACAGCATCCAAAGACTATACAGTATTAATGGCATAGCCGAAAATATCGAATTGCAAAAATACGCACTAGGATAGAGCGAGATCTAAAGTCCCAGCAGGGGACGTTCATAAAAATGACGAATAGTGTGAGCTGAGTTTGAATTTCAGCCTTCCAATTCTTAATAAATACGATCCATTCCGCATTTTCTATTTTCCTTTCAGTTTCCCAAAGACTGCATGCATCTGAAGACATACAACCTATAAATGGCTACACAACCGTATTTGTAATAAATCTCCGCTTCCCATTTTATTTGCAACTTTCGAGAAGAGATGTGTAACTGTAAGCATAATAGATTGATCATGTATATACTAGATGGAAGAAGAAAGGGAAGTGACAACCAAAATGAGCTTGGGAAAACCAATCCATATAGACAGCTATATATAAATATAAGAGCTAATATAGATATATAAAAAGATTTTTCCAAACTCATATACCATATACCATGGTATGTATTTATGGATACAAAGATTATTATAATGTGATATATGTGTTACTTAATATTAGTTATAAGTTAGTGGATACATTTTTAGGTATAGAAGGATAACTATTGATTATTTCGGCTCCGTTGCCCATTTGCTTTATCTATATAAATGTGAGTGAGGTTTGAGCAGACATACGTGCTTATGATCTGTCAGTCGCCTGCCTCGTCTCATGTATGCGGTAAAAATAACAATAGACAAGTAGACTTGTCGGTGAGACACAGAGCTCTCGTAAAATGAAATTTCTTTTACTATAATAGGAAATGTAAGTATATCGCGAGTGCTAAAACGATTTATGCACAGACACTGCAGATACTAACAGAGAGATATGTATAATAATATAAGAGATATGAGTCATCTACTTACTTGGCTGTCATGTCAAGTCAACTAGTTGAGTGACTCGTAATGTGTGCACTATCTGGAATATAGATAGTGTGATAGTAATATACTAAATACTATGTGCCCCGTCTAAGCATCAAGGTCTTCAAATTGGAATTTCTCATAAAAAGACTTTAGCAAGGACTCACTCATACACTATCTGCTAAAATACATCATTGCTCTTAGTGAGCAGAGACTATTATAGGAAAACCACACTGTCCTACAGCTAAACCAACACTAATCACTAATCTCATTACGTTATGCATTGACTAAAAAGGCCAGCTATTTGCTTTCAACACCAATAATATATTTATGAGCACCACATACACAGCATACCACATGATTGCATTGCCTTAGAGAATCAGAGAACCTAATGTGTGCATTTGTAATGGACTGCAGCCAAAAGAGCCATGTTTCGATCTACACATTTACAGAGACAGAAATTAACCCCTTCCTATGATTTTAATTCACTACGACAGCACATTTCAATCAATTTTAATTACAATATTGCAAATCACCGTAGTTGTAAAATTCTACATTATGCTGCACTTTCTGTAGCGCACACAAATTGAGGTACCCTTAATTCAATTTTTACACTTACCTATACTGTTA
>JABASI010005002.1:0-13037 GCA_019776505.1 Tomocerus nigrus | reverse complement strand
AATGAAAACTAAATAAGGTTAATAATAGGAACCTGACATTTATTTTCAGACTGTCCTGAGCCACAAACAGGTTTGGTTTGATTTTGCATATAAGTTTTTTGAAATGAAATGGTATACATATCTGATAAGGTGAGAGAAAGGATTAATTTGTATCATAATGTTATGAATGATAAATATAATAATATATATAGTGTATGTTGGTATTAGCTAGTATATACATTATTTTAACTAAAAAACATAAACTAATAATCTTAAAACGATAGTTAAATAATTTACATGTAATCCAGGTGGTCCCTGCCCACAAGTACTTATAGCATACACTCATACAGAGAATTTATCTTTTAGTATTTACAAGACTGAATGGTTCTCAGCAGTTAGTTGAGTTATTTTGAGTTAGTTAATTAAAACAGAGATAAAGATTTGTAATTAAGTAACTGAACTAAATAATAATAATAGTAATAATAATTTACATTTTGATAATAGATGAATGTGAAGACAACAATACAGGGTGGATTGCAGGGATAGCAGTGATGTCCGTGTTGTTCGTAGCATCTTCAGCAGCTGCCGGGTTTCTCTTTTTCAAATTAAGACAGTCATCGTCATTATTAGGCGGGAGTGATATCGGTAAGAAACCCGGAGCAGGCGGCTACGACGATTTCGGAGAGAACAGTGAATATGTCGGTCGGGGCTTTGCAAATCCCACTTTGAATTTAGGTGGGTGAATTTTAAGAAAATCCTAGGCAGTATTTAGGTTTACTTTGTATGAAAAATCAGCCTGGCTCTGGCGGGTAATATAAATATTTGTTTTTGTAGCCCGCAAAAGCTCTCTCGCAGCAACATCTGACAAGCTTCCTTTCGTCAACGAATATGATGACATCAGCGAACGACCTTCGTCAATGACATTGGCACCGACACCTACGCCGATTCCTTCCGTTGTAGGCTACGAAAATCCTGTTATGCGACGTGGAAGTCTCATCAGCAACAACAGCGTCGGCCAGGATAAGAAGGAATTGAAACCGAGCCTGGCAAAACCGAAGGAGATCCCGGCTGACTATGACGGCGCGGAAACCGTCCAGGAAAAACTCCCCAAGAAAGAAAAGAAGATTTTATTTGTCGGTGAAGAAGTGATTCCTGATGTTCAAGAAGTTGACCTTGACGCTGACCCTGACGTTGATGACGAGAGGCTCTAATTTATTATCTATTCAAGTTAAGGTTTCTTTATCAGCGTTAATTTATAACTAGATACTCGTTAAAACTGAGCTATTAATAGAAACGGATTATGAGGAACTATTATTAATTATATAATAGCCAATCAACCCAACCAACAAATGACTCGGTTTTTTGTGATAATCAAATAATTTATATGTTTCATTTACCTGCAACTACTTTTTTTTGGATGCTCGGACTTTCTTTTCTCTGATTCACATAGTTTCTAGTTTTTTGTTTTTTGTTAATTGTTAGGAATGATTGTAATGAAGTACACATACGGTATTTTTTGCGATAAATATAGTCATTAATTCAATGAGGTATTTGTATAAATAAAGACAACGGACCAACACAAGACAACAGTCGCACGCTATTTGCAAATGAACAGACAATTTTTATTGAACTACCAGCTCTGTCGGTGGATGTGCAGATTTCTTGATAGGACACTGCGGACGTCTTGTGTGAATCTGCAACACCACAAAACGTTTATTATTCATCTAGTTTTTAACGTTATCATTTTATTAATTATTATCATTTTAATTACCTAAGGGCGTCCAGGACGGGCAGGAGGTTGAGTAATGCAGTGTCGCTAGGGTCGGAGAACCATGACTTTATCGGCATTGCGTTTGCTATCATAAAAATTAAAATTTCCTTAGTATTAAGCTATTTTTGGTAGTATATAAATATATATTAAGGTTGGTTATAGTTGGTCTAGCTCAATCTGTTTTCCCACTCCAACAGATAGCAAATAACTGGATGTGTAGAATTAGATGAAAAAGTGTAAAG
Source organism: Tomocerus nigrus (assembly GCA_019776505.1). Lineage (NCBI taxonomy): Eukaryota > Metazoa > Arthropoda > Collembola > Entomobryomorpha > Tomoceridae > Tomocerus > Tomocerus nigrus. The sequence goes on along the minus strand of JABASI010005002.1, from coordinate 11,045 downwards.
TTGATTGAAATGGACAGATAAACTATCCAGGAGTCTCACAACCTTCGAAAATTTTCTAAAATCTAAAAGGCAGAAAAACGTTGCACCCCTTTTATGTGACTCAAATAAAAGGCACGAAAGACCTTCTCAGGCATCAAAAACATCTGACAGCCTTTCAGATGAAAATTCAGAAAATGCTCGATTAACTTTTCCCATTTTCATCCATTCCAATTATTTGCTATGTGGTGGAGTGGGAAAACGGAAAACACAAGCAGCTGGACCAACACCAAGTCACAGCAAACTTAATGGTTTTAAATCGTCAAATTACCCGGATAAGAGCGATAAGCGCCCGGAGAATTATCAAGAATGAAAATGGAGCTGAGATCATGAGAAATGTTACTCAGGTCCTTTGTGTATGAACCCATTTCAAGGGTACAGTGTTGGCGGTAGTAGCGCGTTTCTAGAATCCTCCTGTCGTTGTCTAATTTGTCCGCCACTCCTAAACACAAAATATATATTTAGTAAATATTTCAATTAAAGTTCATTTTTCATTAACTTCGTACAATTCCGTAAGACTTCATCAGCATATGGGAATAAAATAGAAAATATTTTTGTATTTGACGAGTTTGTCTTTGTCAGTACCAAAGGAAAATATTGAAAAAAGACAAATAAGACATAATATTATTTATTATGTAAGCTGCATCTAGCTAGACTAGAGCTACAAAACTAAAACTAAATAGAACAAAAAATCCGTCTTTCATGCTATTACTTGACATTGGCTACGGCTATTGACCTGTCAGATAATTTAAGATAAGTGATTGTCACTGCAGAGTTAGAAAATAGTAAGTGGCTATCACAGTAAATAATAAAATCAATTAATTTATAAATTAGCTACAAATTAAGTGAAAAATAAATAGGTTTGTTTTACATCGGCAATTTTTAGAAACACCAATTATCCGAAAGTTCCTGTCAGATGTTTGGTTTGGTAGTCAATCTATTCAACCTTGGATAGGAATAATCCGTATTAAACTTTTAGTGTTCTACTACTTATTTCATCAATTTTGAAAATATTTAATTTTGGTTAGTTTGAAAGAATTCACTAAGTCCTCCGTAGTCTTCAGTTTAGCGAACTAAGCGGATAACAAATATAGCAAAGAAAAGAAAACATTCGTGAGTTATTATATGCATAACTGACTATTTTAAATATTGATTGTAATTAAAATATTTATATGTAATTTGGAAGACAGGAAATCAAAAAAATCAAAACAGTAAATAGTAGAAACTAAGATAGCTACAGTTAAAACTTATATACAACAAATTCATCATTTAATTTATTTTTTTAATCAAAAATCTATCACATGCATTATTATGATATGATGATGTAATCAAATGAAAATTACGTAATGCAATGATTACGCCGTATTAACCACCCACAGAAATATGTAAGCACGTAGATTATAAAAATAATAAACTGGCAGTCTGTTCTAATAATAGCTACGCCTACTCTATTCTGCTGACTGTCAACCTTGGGTCTTTATCTTCTTTTATCAGTCCATTATAATGGTTAATACCGCCTTGTTACGAAAGTAATGTAATTAGTGAGGATAAAATGACGCTACCTGCTCCGTAGATCTCCATAGAGGCAGTGAAGACAACGAGTTCGTACCATTGGGAGACCTGGAAGAATTTGAAATGGCAACAATTAAAAAAAATTCTGGAAAATGACTTTAAAAATGTATAAAAATTAAAAATATGATGATAATGATGAAAAACTTACAACATCGAGGAAGTAATCGACGTGCGGTCGCTTGTGCACGAAAAATCTAACTGGGTGACGTTCTATCGTCACTTTTAAAACAAAATCGGGCGGTGTGCCCGGCTTTACAGTTTGTCTGAAAAATAGAAAGAGAATGATGCTTTGCTTATTTATTTGATTGAATAAAATAATGTTTTAGAAATTTTACGCGATCATTATAATTTATGATTGACAAAAAGGGAAAATAATTACGAGATTTCCGTCGTGCTTTAAAAAATTTATAAAATTCACGTAATGTTTAAAAATATCATTTAAAAATGCTTTTGAAGAGATGGGGGGTAGAAAATGGGTTAATAACTGACCTCTGTACACCGTCATGATGAGAGTGAATGAGCGTTTCGTCGAGATCTAAAACGAGAACTTTTCTGCGTACTAGACTAAGTCTGTGCTTACTTAGTGGGGATAGTGGCACTGACTCATACTTTATCGTCTGATGTTGTAAGAGCTATTTGACATTCAAAAGAAAGAAATATTTAATTAGAACAAGTTCAATAACAAAGTAATAATTAGTTTTTAGTAGTGTTTGGAAGAATAGACAAAAACTGAGAAAAGGATGAATCACATCACGGAGGGAGGGTAGCGAAAATCACAAGCCAAAAAGAAAACAACAAAAAAGTGTAATTACTAATTGAACTAATGTGCTAGGTATTCACTAAGTCACTACAATATTCGTTGAATGAGTAAATTAAATGCACGTGAATAGAATAAACGTGTTTTCTAAGAAATGCTCTAATTAAAATTGGAAAAAGTCAAAAGATTGAGGGAAGATATTGTTCAGAGTTTTTCCCGGTGTTTAAAAGAAAGCTGCTGAGTTGATGGTTGAGCATTAGACATTAGAAATATGATTAAATAAATTATGAATGATGACATGACAGCTTTGATTAGATTTGACTTTTTCTGCCATGTCACTCGTCACTCACATCGCATCATACTGAATGAGATGTCAACAATTTTAAATTCTTGCCTTTTTTTCTAAAATCGGAAATGTCTCATCAAACAACAAGTTAAGTCTGTCAAACTAAAAGTCAAAAAAACCAATAATTTCATTAGTTAATTTTTGGATCTTAGTTTTAAGATTTGTTCCCGGCCTAATAATTTATATATATGAATGTTGATAAAAAATGAATGGATGAATTTACGAGCTAAATATTCAATAGAATGTAAAGATAGAGAAATTGATGTGTGGAAAATCATGTCGAGTTGTTGTGGAAGAGCAAAAATTCGACTTACCTTTCGCCCATTTTTCTTAAAAAAATAATTGAAACAATTCCAAATTTTATTCAAAAAAAGGATGACCCCTCTGAGGACCCCAAACTCCAGCAGGCTTTTCCACATGATTACTATAAATATAACATTTAATTTTGAATCTGTAGGCATATTAGTAATGTATACATATCAGAATATAGCGCAGTATAAGGAAGATCGGATTAGAGATGAGGAAGATTCGCGGAGAGAGGCCGCTGCGCCTCTCCAGTTTGCAGTAGCACTCGTCTATCTGCCTACTACCCAATAAGAAAATCGATAGTACTAGTCACTTGTCTCAAAATGAGTGTGAATAAAAGTTCATCGAGTAATTCGGGTCAGGTCAACAATGGACAACCACCACAGGCACCCGCACCCGGGTTTTATACCGTCGAAGTGGGCGATACACGATTTACGATACTCAAACGCTATCATAATTTAAAACCAATCGGATCCGGGGCGCAGGGCATTGTTTGGTAAATTTCAAGTCAAAATTTATGTCAATTTTACACTAAAAAGTCATCCCCTCACAAAAATTCCGTACAAAAACCCATTTTCCAGTCAACTTTGCCAACCAATGATTTTTCAATCAGCTGTTTTTATTGTTTTCTTACGATTTTCCAATTTCCGCACTCTTGACAGTCAAAGTCACTAAAACCAAAAGTCACAGTCACTTACGCAGTGCACCAAATTCTTATTAATTTGCATAATTACTCCAAATATTCTTCTATTTTACATAGAATACTTGCAATTGAATTATACTAACTTTGTCAAACTTATTTTTATGCAAATTACAGTTCAGCTTATGACAGCTGTACCGGTTGTAGCGTCGCAATTAAAAAATTGTCGCGACCCTTCCAAAATGTCACGCATGCCAAAAGGGCTTACAGGGAATTTAAACTCATGAAGCTCGTCAACCATAAAAATGTAAGTAAATATTAATTATTTCAAATAAATAAACAAACTTTTTGTTACACTATTTTACATTTCCAACAGTCAACTAATTCTGAATGTGTAGATAATAGGGCTGCTAAATGCCTTCACACCTCAGAAATCATTGGAGGAATTCCAGGACGTTTATTTAGTGATGGAACTCATGGACGCTAATTTAGGACAAGTCATCAATATGGACTTGGATCACGAACGGATGAGTTATCTACTCTACCAGATGCTTTGTGGTATTAAACATCTACACTCCGCAGGAATCATCCATAGGTACCTATACCACCTACACAACTACACATATTCACTTTACTTTGATTAATTAACTAATAAACAAAGTCATAAATGTTTACTACATTATTTAAAGGATATATAAAGTGTCTTATATTCTCGGTATACAAGCCATTATCGATTTTTTCTTGCAGAGACCTAAAACCGTCGAACATTGTTGTGAAGTCGGACTGTACATTGAAGATACTCGACTTTGGCCTGGCACGAACCGCCGGGACAACCTTCATGATGACACCGTATGTCGTCACGAGGTAAAAGAAACTAAAAAAGAAACTATTATGCTAAAAAACATTAAGTATTATAGTATTATTGATCGCCGCCCTGTTGTCATTCAATTTCGTGTTTGATGTTATGCGACATACTGCGTAACTTTATTTTTATGGGATACTTTGTATACTTTCAATTTTTAATATTGTAAATATTGGAGTCCTCTGTTCAATCATTTTTGACAATTAAACAAATACTTGCGTAGTTTCAGTTTTCGTGTATTTTAAATAAATTTTATTAGGTTATTACTTTTCTTTAACCAATTTGGTGATTTTTTTATGCAGGTACTACAGAGCACCAGAAGTGATTCTGGGAATGGGCTACAAAGAAAATGTAGACATTTGGTCAGTAGGTTGTATAATGGGTGAGATGATTCGAGGTGGTGTACTCTTCCCTGGCACAGATCATATCGATCAGTGGAATAAAATCATCGAGCAGTTGGGTAATTGGAAAATACTTTTATTAACAGATTTTATTTTCAACTAAAGTCAATTTGAGGATTATTGGATTAATTTATTGATTGGTTTGTGTAGGAACTCCTAATCCGGAATTCATGAGAAGATTACAACCGACTGTTAGGAACTACGTGGAAAATCGACCTCGTCATCCCGGTTACTCTTTTGAAAGACTTTTTCCAGACGTTCTCTTTCCTTCGGACTCCAGTGAACATTCCAGGCTCAAAGGTACGACGAATGGTAACAAATAAATCAATTTAAATACTCAAATATAATTTTTATTATACTAAATACATTTTTTTGTTGGTTTTTTGTATATAAAATGTGATTTATCGTATTTTTTAAATTATTTTAGCAAGCCAAGCCAGGGACCTCCTGTCTCGTATGTTGGTAATTGACCCGGAACGAAGAATTTCCGTCGATGAGGCTCTACTGCATCCCTACATTAACGTTTGGTACGACGAGTCAGAAGTAAACGCTGTGAGTCCCTAACAAATTTACCATTTCATAATTTTCAAATTGAGGAACATGTAATAGTTCAGACGTATAATAAGCACAGCCCATTGTTTTAAAGCCTGCCCCCGGCCCGTACGACCACACGGTCGATGAGAGGGAACATACAGTGGACCAATGGAAAGATCTGATCTACTCAGAGGTCATGGAGTACGAGTTGTCACACCAAAACGAAGGCAGAAATCAATAAAATTAGTCATTAAATTAAATATTATCTATTATTTTTCCCCCTTTTATTCAATTTTCATTTCATGTTTTGAGTGAGCATGGCATTCATTCAGATACCAACAATTGTTAGACGAAAAAATTCCATAAGTCGATAAAAATCAATCAATAATCATTCGTATTAAAAACCATAAAACATTTTTTATTTAAAAAAAACTCCTTGCAAAGAAAGTAACACATATCTTCCATAAATAATAATAAAATACTTGACATTTACAAATAATTAATATTAAATAATAGACTACCTATATAATAATTATATTAATTAAGTACTCAATAGTGTCATAAAAACATCTTTATGCAAAAATAATTTAATTTAATGACTATGTTATGCTGCGCATTGACAAAGAAAATCATTTTTCCAACATTCCGGCATATCACGCATTCTTCTAACCTAAATTAACTAAAACTGAAAGCGAAAACCAATCTCCGGTCACGAAAATGCAAGAAAATCCTACATTAAGATTTCAATATTCGTTTTCTAAGACATTCGTCAATCCGTAGAAGAATAAATCTCCACGCTACTGGTGGCAAAATCGTTTTCTGTTGAAAATTCAAGTATTTTTTTCATTATTTATTCTTTTTTCTATTGTAGCCTGAACTAAAAATAATCTTTTTTTAAACATTTAAGCATTTAATTATTTTTGGACATTAAAAAGTGCATCTGTGGAGATTTTCCATACACTTGAGTCAAGGACTAAATGATTTTTCCACCTGTACAGATAATAATAATTAACCCTTTTCACAACCCAACCCCCTAGAATAGATGTTTAACCTTTAATATCACGCGTAATAGTCTGAGTTTTAATAATTGCAAAGCAGACATGCAATGGCTGAGCATGAAAAAAGGTTGTCTGGCCTGGAGCACGCTCAACTCATTCAAGCGCAAGATATTTTTCTAAGATAAGATCTACAATTCATAGGATCACAGCAGGATGATTTTAATTCATGCAGGAAACTGCTTTGGCAGAAAGAAAACGACGGAAATATATATGCATTTGTAATTCTATTGAAAATGATGGTTTTAACTTAGTTTTAAGTCAGTGTGCATAAATTGTGACGTAAATGGTGGGCGTTGTAAAATAGAAAATTGACAGACATGAACATTGAACACGACGATGGTGGTGCGGTGCCCTACAACGGATTCAGCGATAAAATTGTGCGTGATGTTGATATCTCCTCCGATCCCAGTGTGTATCATGTGTATGTGTGTGAGCATTGAGCAATGAGCAAAGCAAAGAGTAATAATTTTTGCATTTGTGGGAATATATTAACTTTTGCTGGACATAGACACAAGTGCTGTTTACATTAACATTTAGATTAGCGTTGCGGAAAGCATATTATATAGGAGTCTGAAAAAGCAGAATGCTTGTCGCCATACAAAATACAAAGAATATCAGAATCGCAGGCAGGGCAGAGAAGAATGCTAAACTGGAGCAGAGTACATCAAGGATGTTCATGTAGTGAAAAAGGAGCAGCATCAATTCATGTTAATTACCTATACATGGTACCTACTAAAGATATTAAAGAACACAACCTTCAACGATTTATATAGTAATTTGTGGGCTGATGAAAATGACATCATTCCACTGATAATATTATAATCGTTATAATATTAATTGGTCAGGCATTTCCATATGCCCGGCCAGATTATAGAATGGTTTGGAGTCTTTGGAGTTCAGGAGTTGCGAAGGCAGGTGTTGACGGTTGTGACCCTGCCCTAGTCGTAAAGAAGATACAGCATGTGAACCCTTGTCGAAAAAAATACAGGGTTGGTCTTCCCGGACCTGGCCAAATCGAAATATTGGGGGGATTTTAACGTTTTGCTGTGGTTTCCTGAAGAAGTGAAGACCAACTCTGTATTTTTTAATAAAAAAGGTTCAAGCGTGTCAACACGTTTTCAAGCTTTTTTGACCGGCGTCACAATCGTCAAAACCGACAAAATATTTTCTAATTCCCTTGCAAACCCCAGATGCAACAACTCCAACCACTCAATAAACAAAATAATTTAAAAAAAAAACGAATAATTTTTTGACTTAAGGCCCTACCCTGGGCCATGTGACGCTACACTTTACATGTGTTATCTAAAATATAGTGGCGGAAGGTAAATATCTCGGATTACTCGGATATGCCGTTAATAATGTGATTGTGATGTTGAAAATTGTGCGGAAGAAAAGTCGATTTTTTAGATGTTAGAACGCTGTATTTTCAAAAGTATATAACATATTTTAAGGTATTTCGGAAGCGTCCGAAATATTCAGCTTCGGCCACTTTTTGTAACATTTAAAAAATAAATGCAATTTGTACACCCAAAGGCAAGCATGTAAAGTGTGGTGTCATATGGCCCCAGGGCAGGGTAGTGCAGCCTTAAAAAATATAATTAGTATTTAGAACATGGATCCTTGTGATGATAATGATGATGCCTGGTTTGTAGTCTTCTCTGTGCTGTGCTGCGTGAATATGCAGGAGAGGATCATGAAATCAATGCATCATTTATCATCAGCAGGCAAGTAAAGTGAGAGTTGGTTGGTATCGGAAGAATCTTGGTGTTTTGAATTTAGCGGGGCGGGAGTCATATGTGTTGCAGATGTCTCCTAGCAACAAAAAGACTTCCAAAAAACCAACCTCTGTTCTGTTGTGTTGTGTGTTGAGAACGAGTGGTGGAAGAGGCGAAGAGATCTCTCGAAGAAGAAGAAGTGGAGAGTAGTAGTGGAAGTGGCAAGTGCAGGGCAGAGAGAAGAGTGGCCGAAGAACAAGTCGAAGGAAGAAGGAATCAGCTTGAGTAGTCGCAGCGACCGAGTGTCCGTCTGCAGGTCGATAGCTGCACTCCAATGCCCAGAAGAAAGTCACCCGTGACTGGTGACCCTCCGACGACCACGAACACTACAGAGAGGTCAAAAAGCCTCACACACATTTGTAATCTCTTCATCAATGAAATGAGCTCGACATTGAAAGGGCTCGTTTCCAAGAAGAGGCGACGATATAAACAAGATGGTTTCGATCTCGACCTTTCGTGTAATCACAATATCCTTTGTTTATATTTACTCTTTTTTAATAGCCTTACCCCAATCACCCTTTAAAAATATACCCTGGTCATTTCTGTCCTCTAAAAGTGAAAAGACTCTCAAGCGACACAGTTTTGGGATTTTCTGATTTTATAATAATTCATTTTCCAAGAAATACAAAATATATTCCTAATGTTTTGAAAAGTTTTAATTTTCTTTTACTAATTGCAGATATCTGCGAGAACGTGATAGCCATGGGGTTTCCCGGTGAAAAAATAGAAGGTCTTTATCGCAATAATATTGATGATGTCAATAAATTCCTTGAAACTAAACATCCCGGTCGCTATAAAATTTACAATCTTTGTTCCGGTAAGTCCTTAATTGATTTTCTGCCCATTTTAATCACTAGTAACTGGCAACAGCTGATTTTACTCATTGTTTTCACGTTTCATCATTAATGTTCACTCAGATTTTCTAGTTTTAATACCGAAAAAAATGTTAAGTGGTGCGTTTATATTTTGAAATAGAACGCAGCTATAATCCGGAAAAGTTCAAAAGCGGCCAAGTGGCCTACTACCCCTTTAATGACCATAATCCTCCGAGTCTCGATAAAATCCCGCAATTTTGTTGTGATATCGACACATGGCTGCGACTTCATCCTGACAATGTCGCCGCTGTCCACTGCAAAGCGGGAAAGGTACCCGAAAATTATATTTCAGCAACTAAAAATGTTTTTGTTACAAGTTGCACCAATTTATGAATTAAAGATTTTAATTATTTGTTCTTTTTTTATTGTTTTATTTAGGGTCGGACAGGTTTGATGATCTGTTGCTATTTGCTGCACAGTGGGATTGTATCGACAGCGCAGGAAGCTCTAAGCTATTACGCTACTAAGCGGACACACGACCGCAAAGGGGTTACTATTCCCAGTCAGCAGCGCTATGTTAACTACTACCAGTCAATTCTCCATAATAAAATGACCCTTTCTCTTAGGTACACTTTTTACATACAACTTTGTTAATTGTGATGAAAGAAAACGTTGTTGAAAGTTCATTCTTATTATGATTACCGAATTTTCCTTTTCTCAATCTTCCTTTCTTTAGTTTTTGACTACTTTCAACTTTCTTCCTTAATTTTGTAATTATTTTTTGACCTTTACCCTTCTAAAATATCCTTTCTTGCCCGTTTCATCTGAATTTCCCCTTTTTCCCGCATTGACGTTTATATAAGACATTTAGTGGACATCTGACCTTTGTTTGACCTTGACCATGTAATGACATTTTGTGTTTAAGCAGTTTTCACCAGCGCCCATCATGCCTCAGCGTTAAATAATTATTACGGATAAATAATAAATTAAAATAATTTATGTTGCAGGCCCCTGAAATTGACGGAGGTGATAGTGGACGGAACGATTAGCGTAAATTACGGGACGCAGTTGCAATTAAATGTGTACAGTGGCAGTAGTGGATATCACACAGGCTGTCTTGAATACAACAACAGACATAACAAAAAAATGAATAAATTCGTTGTACAGATTTTTGGAAGGTGTCAAGAAGGAGGTCAGACTCACTTGCCTCTCTCTCTCTCTCTCATTCAGTCTCATAATTAATAATTTTCAATCAGTTAAATAAATTATGAGGATTTAGATTTTATGAATATTTTTTTGTAATTACAGATTGTGACTGCGCAGGCGTAAGTGTCCAGGGGGACGTGAGATTCGAATTGTACAGCAAAAATATTATTAAGCGAGAAAAACTTTGTCACTTTTGGTTCAACACGTTTTTCGTCCAAGAAAAACGCATTGATGACGTCGTCCAGGGCTCGGACGCTAACATTCATCTCAGGTATTATTTCAAATACACTCCAGTTCACATCACACTTATCAATTATAAAAAAGTGTCGCGGTGTTAAAAATATTTTTAGTCAGTTCTTTATCGGCTACTAAATTAAATTACCAAAAGTAATAGTTAAAAGGTGTTCCTATTCCTTCTTGACAGAATTATAACTGATTATCAGCGCTATTTATTTGTCTCTTTTAATTATAGTTTAACTCCTTAACTTGCCATTCTAGGACTACGAGAGGAGACAACAAACGAAAGTTTTTTTGTCATCAATATTTAGTGTATTTGTGGCAACTTAAGCGGCAACAGAAAGTAGACCACATTAACGAATTGTTAAGTGAACCCTATTAAATATTTACACAACTACTTACGTCTGCCAGTGTCGATAGAAAAAATAATCCAGTACAATGTAAAAACTTATTAGTCGATTTTCGGCTATTTTCCTTGTAACTAAAACAATCTAACCTCT
>JABASI010005001.1:0-13041 GCA_019776505.1 Tomocerus nigrus | reverse complement strand
TGGAAATTAAAATTAGATAACTGCGCAATAATAATATTATGACTTTATGACGTGCTTACACTATAAATACATGCTGTCAATGAACACTACATATAATGCTATATATTCATATCCCTATTCCTGTGTATTCCTGTATGCTCTACTAAAAGCTTATAATATTTATATCTTTTACACCCTTGTTCAACGCAAAAGATGATAATTGTTGTATCTTTAATAATTGGTGTGATTAATTTCGATGCACCTTTGGTGATACGTAGTTAATATGATTTGGGTTGCTAGTAATTGTTTTACGTTGTATCCGGTGTCAGTCAGTGTGTCAGTGGTCTTGCATAGTGCACCTGCTGACTGGTAAATTTAATAAACGTTATAGTGAAACCGTCAAACGTCAAAATAAATCTGAAATTGACAGGATAACATAATATTAGTAACAAACCATTGTAAACCAACGCATATAAGCAAAGTACCGGAATTACCCCATTGGCCTTACCCTAGTGACCTAACTGTCAATCAGCAAATTCCCTTTGACATGCACAAAAAAAGTTTGAAGTAAATAAATCAATTTTTTAAAATTACTTTATGAACAATTTGAAAATAGACAACAGAAACTCGACGTTCCCAGACACCCTAGTAGTCTTTAAACAAGATTGAACGTTCTAGCTTATCCCATGCTTGAGCTTGAGATAAATACTATATATTTGTATAAGGAGCTTTTGTGACCAACAGACTTATAGTTACAGACAGACAGAGTTGCATACAGGCAAGCAGATTGATCGTCCGCATAAAACACCGTTCCGCTACTTAATAGTCATTTGCTATTGCTACCTATAATATTATAATATCAACACATCTAGCAAATCTATTGCTGAAAGAAACTAGTTTACCTATATGCTATTACATACTAAATTCAAGCTTCAGCAACAAGAACATCATCAATTTTACTATTTTACAGTCATTCTCATCAGTGACTAATAAGTGCCACCTATACTCCTTGTTTTATGAATAATTTACAAAACATTGCCTGAAATATCATTATTTAATAAGTTAGTATTTTGATAGCTGGATGAGTAGGTGACATTGATTAGTCACTGAGGAAAATTACTGTAAAATAGTGAATTGATGATGTTCTTGTTGCTTATTAATCTGTTAAAACTGGAAAACTACCAAGCTTGAGTTTAAATGCATGAAAACTATATATATACCTAGCTTATTCCAGCTCCAGCAATACAATCATTATCTTTAATGATTATTGTCTGCTCTACTAAACTAATTAGGTTATAGAATTATATCTCGCACATGTTTAATGGAACATTAAAACACTTTTGAAGCGTTTTAGTTGTCACTACAAATATTATCATGTATGACAACATATATATAATAGCTTCAATGAATGTAGAAATGATTCATAATCTGTGTATATACCTACACAATGCACTAATACGAGTACACATGACTGTACATAAAACCAGATCTTACTAATCAGTCAGTAATCACATAGGAAACCCCTATGGGCATCCCTGTTAACATCTTTTTTAAAACATGCCACTTACGTAGTACGGAGACGGACCATCTATTACGTCCTAATATTTACACAACTACTAATCCTATTTACACTGAAGCTGAAGTACGAGCACAATGCCGACATGCCGGTATATAAAAGACAAACAACTTGTCATTTCAGTTTACATTCTTGGTGAACTCCAAACTACAAATACTTGGTTCATTCGGTTCTCTAGGAAGGAAAACACACGTGAATATAAAAGTATTTGACTACTTTTAATAATAAACATGGAATTTGAATCATATTGGAGAAAATGGGCTTACGCTACAATCATATTAGTTACTATCATCAATTTGTCTGAGGCAGTTGAAAACCAAACTAATAATGGAGTGTCCAAAAATGAAATTCCAATTCGAACCATACGATCTGCTGAAGATTCTTCAGAGGAATCCATTGAAAATGTGGTAAAGATTTCACATTTATTTAGAATATAAAAACTTTTAATTTTAAACCAGTTTAGAAAGAGTGTAAGCCAACTGAACGAAAAAAGTTATAAAAAATTTAATTGTTTTCTCATGAGAAGGGAAAGCTTTGTGAAGATCCTAAGCATTAATCTTGAATTTATGTGAATGTGTTATTTCTTATATTTCTTCAAATGCACGAAGATTAATGGTATCTCTGTATTGTCTTTTCAGAGATATCTTTGCATGGAGAGTGAGGAAGAAGTGCAAAGAACCGTTAGACATTTAGGAATCAAATGCGTCTGTCCATCAATTTATGCCCCTGTGTAAGTTCCTGGATTTTTATTCGAATTACTAATTATTATTGGTCTTCGCTATGTATTTGTATGAAACATTTTTGTCACATTTTATTTATTATTTATTTTTAGTTGCGGTTCGGACCATATTACCTATCACAGTAAGTATTTGTTTTAAAAACTACTGATAGTGACATATAGTTTATCATAAACCAACAAAAAATATTATTAACCTGAATATGATACATGCTAATAACAGTTTACTATTTGTTATCAAATTAGATCGATGTTTTATGCAGTGTCGAGCCAATCAATCAAAAGAAAAATACAATCGTAAGTTTTCTATAATATTATATTTCCATTTGAGTTTAATTTTGGATGGTTAAAATTAAATATCCAACCATAATTTCGCCTAAAATCACATGAATAAATGAAATAAATATATTTTTCAGGGTATAAGGTGAAATTAAGGGTAAAATACTTTGGAGAGTGCCGACACCGACATGGACGACACAACATTCATCAGTCTTAATTATTAATTTACTAGTCAGCTTTAATTAAATTGTACCAATTTAGCATTTACGTAAATATGTTATGTGATAGTTGCATGGAAATATTATAATACATTATTTAGTTCTGTTCTATCCAGTACCCTAAAATGTTGAGAACTGTGTGATATAGAAAAAGTACAAAAATTAAAGTATAATTTATATTATTGTTGCCTACTTTAAATTAAAATTCTAAGTTACCTATTTATTACAAAATAATTTGTGTAAAAATAACGAAATAAAAATACCTATGGTAAAATTAGTCTACCTGTTCTTATTTTAGTGATGAGAATTGAGAACATGCCTGATACTAATAATATTTTATAGAATGTGAGCTAGCATAATTAATACTTTAATACGTCAGACTTCATGAAATGAGAAATTACTTTTTAAGGGGCACTGGGCAAACATTGTCTGAGAATATATTGTAATTAAGTACATTCAATTAATGAAAATCGTAAAATCAAAATAGGATTTCTGTAGTGATCTGATGACTGCGATGCTATTCCTATTATTCATCACTATTGCTATCAATTTCATCATTCATTCATGATATGACTACGTAAGTTATAGTGACCTGCATAGGAAAAAAATGAAAGACAGGCATTTGACTTTACAAGATGATTCAGGCTTAGTTTGCCTCTTGTCACATTTTTGAAAGCCAATTAATAAGCGTACCCTGTCCTACAGCACTTGTAGCATTAATTTGTGTATGTTCATGTATAGCGTATAGGATGACAGCTAAATCGCGTCGAAGTGAAGAGTTTTAATTGGTGAATCGCAGTCGGATATGAATGAATCACTGTGAGTATGACATTTTGACTTTTAATTGACAACCGAATATCCAAATGAGCTCATACTATTGCCTCGTATAGGTCTGTGATTTATAGATTATTACGAGATACATCTACATATTACTATTTGCGCATATCTGAGTTTTTTGTCTAATTTTAGGAACGTTCCTATAATATCGGAATAGAAATAATTATATAACCACTTCAGTGTTTTTCCCTGTTCTCTTCTATGTACGATGTGTAGGTATTTACAGTATTTTAGCGTTTGAGTTCATTGCCCAACTTGGATCATCTTGCATTATCATACACTCATGTTTTGCTAAAATATTAAAGGTTCTCTATCTATGCATTATGCACATAAGTATATAATACCTACATATACGTACACATAATGCTTTCCAAGATTTTATGTTATATTATGACTGTGATTCTGTGATGTAACTACGTAATCGTATGGGATTAAGAACAAATAATAACTTGTACATGGAATGGAATTCCATAGTGGATACGCTAACAAGACAAATCCATTTCTGATCTCAGCTATCATACTTGGAAATTGTTTGCTGGCTGCAGAGAGTAAATACCTCGTCGGATAAACCCATTCCCAAGAATTACAAATAGCACCTGTACGAAGAAAAATATACATTTCGCGGAATTAATCTGCAATCTGCTTAACTGGAAAATGAAGTGGGCATTACCAACAGAGAATGTGTATTTTGTTTTATTTGTGCACTTTGTTTTGTGCTCTACAATTGTAAACAGCAACTACGAACCTTCCTTATCTTCATCAGAGGATTCTCCGACACAAACACAGACACACGAAAGTATCAACAATGATTTAGGTCGAACAGATATAGAAACTGCTTGTTCAGAGTCTAAGGTGAGTGGGTATATATACCTCTACCCGATACTTTTCACTTGTGAAAACCTTTTTAAATTGTGTTTGTATGCATTCACTCACATATTATTATAGGGACGGTAACATGTAAATTGTAATATACATGTTTATGTTTTGTACTGATAAGAATTTAGCAACTATATACATGAGACTCGGAATTCAGGTCCCGCTAATTATTCCATGGTTTATACATGATTATTGATTTTACTAATGTACTATGTAACTATGTATGTCTCAAAAATGACTTAGGTATGTCTACCACCGACAATTCAGAATTCTCTGAAAAATGATTGTTTGTTATGGAATTGTCATTTTTTAAATGGAAGAGTTAGGGTGAATGATCTCCGGGTTATGTCCTGTGCTACTTTCTTTATTGCATTTAATACATGCATATAAATCCTCACAGCAAATTATTAATATTTGACATTGCCTACTATAAATCTAATGTATTTTTCTCCAGAAAAATTTCCATTAAAATTTAGGTGTTTATTCATAACAGGTATCATACATCAAGCATTCCATGCGTCACAAATGGCATGTCAGAGGATTGGCAGACTACATATTTTATCTGGAAAAATTCCAGGCTCCTTTTGAATTAAATAGCCAACTGAAATTCAATTCTACACCTTATAACGGGACATGGTTGGTACAATATACCCATAGTATTAGTAAATGTACCTGTAGTTATGAAATCCTTATTCCTCACACCTTAGAATTAAATAATTTAATTATAAGACTAAATATTTATCGATGAGTTAATATCAACCGATGAGTTATTTCAGGAAGAGATGGAATTCATTGATTGTAAATTTTTGTACATTTCGAAAGGGATTTCAAACTTCTGAAAGCAAAGAATTCTGCAATGGAGTTGAGAGCTTGCTACAAATATAAGTCTCTGAAGCTGGCAGCCGAAAAGATAGCCTTTGACATAGCCGTGACTCTAGCAGTTGAAGATGATTCAATTCAGTTGCCACTTCAGATATCAACTCAAGCAGCAAATACAGGGCATTCCTACTCCAGAAATTTCCAGCCATTGAACCATCAAGCAGACGTTGACTCAGATGAGTCTGAAGGAAATGGAAATTTAGTTCCAAAATACGAGTGGACGCATATATTTATGTGGACTGATATCCAACAAAAACTTCAAGCTTTAATTGAGTCATCTTCTCTACAAAATCAAGATGTCGAGTTGGGTTTTCTTATTAATTCATATATTCCACAGGATCCAAAGACTTCGTATGATGGATGTGAATCAATGAGAGCAACGCTGTTTACTACATCTTCAGAAGGATTAACGCAGATAAGAAATAACTTCATTTCTAAAAAAGGTCTTCCACCTTTTTACGATCAGTTGCATACAATTATGACTGACGAAAAATATGCAGACCTAATCATTAAAACTGGCGATGAAGAATATCGTGTACATCGAATTATTTTTGCCAGTAAGAAATGACCCTCTTTTGCCTAAATATGTAAACAATTTGACTTTTGCATTTCTAATAGGGAAATCTTGTGTACATTTTTAAACCTTTTAGACAGTAGTCCAGTATTTGCTACAATGGTCTTCAATAAAACTTTCGACAAAAATGAAAGTTTGATAGACCTGGGAGAGGAAATCGGTGCAGATGTTGTTGAAGAAGTAATTCGTTACATATACACTGGAAAAGTGGATGATGTTGATGAAATCGCCGACAGACTGATAGTGGCTGCCCATAATTATGCATTGCCTAACCTAAAGAAGTTTTGTGAGTCTATTTTGATACAACAAGTCAGGATGGAAAACGCATTTACGATGTATTCATTAGCCAATGAGGTTGAATCTCCGAGACTTCGTAGAAAAGCTTTTAATGTCATGAAAGAGTAAGTACAAACCACTTTTATTTTTAAAGAAAACAAAAAATGAATAATTTGAGAAATTTTGAAGGATACAATATACTTTTTCCTATATCTATATATTTTAGTCCCTTCATTTCTTTTTAGGAACAAATCGAAAATTGTCACACAATCCGAAGAATTCAGAAAACTAAGTGTGCATTATCCGAATTTAATGTATGATTTATTTTTGTCCTGAGATTGAAGATTTTCCTTCAGATGCTGATTATTGCCCATACAGAATGCAGACTGTGAATAAATAGCATGAAGTTTTCCCCCTACTTTTGAATGTTTATTTTCTCGAAAAAAAACTATAATTTGTAATTTGTAATAGTAAAGCCCAGAACATTCCTTCATCATCGGAATATTTTATTCAAGCATGTACAACCGTTATTTGAGTAGTGCGTCTCAATGTCAATTCGGAATGAACAGATTTGTTAACTTTCAATTTGCTCAAGTAGTGTCTTACTACAGCTAATTCAATTATTCTGTAGACTACAACCGGCATAGTACTTTTGGAATAAAGTGTCAGTGATCCATCATAGGAGAAATCGTAGAGAAATTCTGCTATCAGGAAAACGGTTACCAATACCCAGTACCAAAACCACCATACACACAAAATTGATTTATCCTGTAAAAACATGAAACAACTAATATGATATTTTAAAAGTTTAATAATTAGAATGGAGAATTGTATTTAAGCAGTTAATTATTGTTACCTGTAGAACTCCTTTATGGAGCATGTGAGCCAATAATAGCTGAATAACCATCCAGACAATTGATGTTGTCACAAATATTCCTTGGAGCAGTACTTAAAGATTGCAAAATATTTATGCAAATCAGATCAGTGAGTAAATTAAAGTAATTTCCAGTAATTGAAATATTGATGTAGAAAAATAATGTCAGCTTTTACCTAGATTGCCAGTTCTTTTACTCGTATTCATTGCATCGAAATTCACAAAAAATAGGTCAGTGAATCCCTCTTGAACAAAATCAGAGGCAAATGATAATGCTATTAGAATCACAGTCGAAAGAACAGCATATGCCTAAAAATAAATAAAATTCTCACATGAAATGGAAATATTGTTCTGATTTTTGTTTGAATTTTGAAAAGAAGGCAATACAAAACGAAAGTGGCGAATATGGATCTGGATCTTACGACATCAATGTATGCCAATGAAAGAATGCACCTCTCCAACGAAAGCAAATTAAAACCGTAGTACAAACTTTTTATTTTCTCTTTAAAGTTCCGACACATTTTGCGTAAACTTCGGATTGAAGAACGACTGATTTGTACAAAATTTAAAATTAGGTAGGTATATGTACACTCGTACACTTGATTCAACAAAATGCTCTTGTAATGAAATTCGTCTTTCAGACCAAACTATCCAGCAACAATGACAACTTCACTTGCACGCAGGAGAAACATTCTTTTTCAACCAGTCGTCATTAATTGGAACCGGGATTTCCCATATATTGACATTATTCTCATAAAATGACATACGNACCGGGATTTCCCATATATTGACATTATTCTCATAAAATGACATACGACATTTGCTGAAAATAGGATTTCTACACAATACATACACATCAATCGAACAACCTAGAGAGAAATGCAATAATAACATAATAATATACATTCCAGAGTAAAGTTAATCATCCAAGGGATCGAGATAGTCATCCACATTATTGAAAACCACACACGAATAGCATAAAGAGTATTTATGCCTCCAATAGTGCAAGTAGTAATAAAGTAATAACTCAGAAAGTAATCGCATTTGCCTATCCTTTTGTTCGTAAGTTAATTTTCATATTGATTTCTTCGCGAACAAGGAAGATATACATTATATTGTTTTAGACATATCATAAGTTTGTGTGCATGTATGTCGAATGACTGAATGACAGGACCGAGTTCCCAGTGCCATCAAAAGTTATTTAATCATAGCATTCTTAAAAGTGGCCACAATAACAAATAGGTGAGGCCCCTTTTCTACCCGTACTTTGTAAGCGTAAAAGTTAATAGCGTTCTTACATAATCGGCTTTTCATGCCAAATGCTTCTTTACTTATTCTAAGCTGATCTCTCTTTTATTCTGCTCTGCTCCTCCATAAATGAATTAATCAATGTAAATAGACCATTTCGACTCATCTTGTACGCTGTATATGTATGATACACATCAAAATAGTCATTAGAAAAAGGAAAGTCGGCATAAAAATGATTTTCTATCACATTGTCGTAATAAATGCACTAGAAAGAGAAAACGAGGCAAAATAATAGGTGCATCTACGTAATCTAGCAGTAGTATGGTGCCCTATTGTGTATCTAACTACACTATACTTTAGTTGAGCCTTACTATTATAATGTTAAACGAATAGGAAAGCTGAGTACCTATACGTAATAATGAAGATATTATTTATTTGTACCATACACAAAACATTAGGGTCAGTAGTCGGTAGTCGGTAGTACTCAATGTTTTGCACATCCAAATGGAAAGGAAAACGTGAGTAACAGACAGCATAACCATAAGCAGTCAAACAAGATATTATGGCATTGGATACTAAAACATCTAGTATTATTTATGTGGGTAAACTTACATGCTGCATTGCATCTAAACAGACACACATTATACAGATGAATGAATGAAATAGCGATAATAATATAGAAAACTACAAACAATGTTCGCAAAAAATCTTTTTATTTTACGCTATAAGTTTAGCTTTCAAATTTCTGGCAAGCATAAGGTTAGATGATGTGCTTGTAAATAATTGCTTATACATATCACCTCATCCATCTTATGCATTGCAATAATTCCTTGTCAACTTAAGATTCACGTGTTTTCTCATCAAATCAAATTAAAGAAAAAGTTCTATGTTGTAATTTTGCTGCACAAATAATCATTTCATGACCCAGAGGAGAAATTTATTTACTCGTGTCAAAAATGGATGCCTAAATTCATTAAATTGTAATAGTATCGTAGTATGTATTAGTTATGTTATATGTCAGTCTCGTGACTCGTAAAGGGAAAATTCCTACACAAATGAAACAAAAGTCTGCAATCAGAATGCCAATGAACTTCTGAAATTCTTATATAAGTCTATCCTGAGGTGAGATATTTTATGTAGTAACAAACTTGACTTCGTTTGGTGAATTTCTTACAAAAAAGGACCGAAAATGAATCTTGCAATTGCCTGTGTGATAACACTTTTATCTTTATTTTGTGTTTACCAAGTACACTCTGTTCCTTACGGAAGACCGGATGGACATCCTCATTTAACATTGTTCGAACATCGAAACCAAAAGGGTAACATAATTAAATCCAGCAAAAATTTGGATATCAATTTTATTTACATGATTTTTTTTACTTGAAACGATCATAACATTTTTAATTTAGGTGCACGTTATCATCAAGACTTAGGGGATCGTTGTTACAATCTTCCGAACGTATTTGACAATAAAGCTTCATCATTAGACACATATAATCGTTGCATTCGTGTCTGCATTGAGAGGGACTGTAAAAAATGTAAAAAGATGGCTCGGGGGACACCTGGACATTTTGATTTGGAAGAAATCGGAATGAATGATGCCATTTCTTCGTTTTCTCGCTGCTAGTGACCAACTAGAGGACCTTTTGATTGACTGATAAAATTATTTTGTTCATATTTTTAAATCTCCACCTGTTCAACGTAAAATATTAGCTTTTCAATAAAGCTGTTCCTCGCTCTCGCTCTATCTGTAATAAGTACATATACATCAGTATTATTCTATTTTTATTTCCCGAAATGCATACACCACACTAGATACAGAAAGGAAAATTAGACATCATCATTTACAATAACATTTGCTACTCCACTAGTTCCCCAGTTTGTCAGCATGTTCACAACAAGCAAAAGTATGTAAATAGGAACATTTCAAAGTAAATTGAATACAACTGCTGTCACCAAATTACCTGTCTGTGCAAATGTGGGATACCATGATAGTACCTATATATATCCCATTCAATTCTAAAAGAGTACCATTATACTCATTCCCTGTTACCGTTTCATGATTTAATGTATGGATGCAGATGCAACATGCAAGCACGTTATCATTAAATATATAATTAATCATAACATAAAGTGCATCGATCTTTTGTGGTGTATACCTACCGTAATTAGACTGACAGAAATAATTACATGCTATTATATGTAAGTGCATAAAAAAGTCAATTACTTTTCTGAGGGACTCGCTCTTGGGACAGTGAACAGAGTGTGTTGTGGACACATTTGAAATTAAATCCAAGATCAGATTATTGAAACGTATAATTTCATCGCATAACAATGGCAGTTGCATTAAATTCTGTGACTTTTATAATCATCGGGACAATTTTCCTTGCTAACGGAGGAATAAGACGGACTAATAATCGGGTATCACTATTCTAGCATTTGGTATCACAATGCTTGTGCATAATTATTTCTACACTCTGCAGTAATTTCAGGCAATTAATTTCATACATATTAAAACAGGAATTAATATACAAATTCAGCAATCAGAATACTAGCTCATCCCTGATAATTACGGACATGCAAAAGGCAAAGTGCTTGCTGGAATGCTTTAAATTTTATGAACCTGTCTGCGCTAATGATGGTTTGTATTTAATTTATACATGTAAATACCTAGTACTAGATTACCGTAATTATACAAATAAATACATATTTAATTGCAGTATTCTTATGTGTATCCGTCATCGTTTGCGATAACTTAAAGTTAATTTTTATTTAATTCAGGAGTCACATACTCCAATGATTGCGTATTTGAAAGAGCCCGATGTCACAATTCTAGTAAGTGCATAATTGATAGCCACCACATTTAAGATACAATTTTTCGGTCTATACAGGGCCAATTTCACACATTTTACAGTAAATATAAGAAATTTTTCAATATCTTCTGGGTACAATTTTTTAGGTCTACGGATAACTGGAGCAGGTGCTTGTATGTTTTAATAAACACCTTCGTGTCTAGTCTTCATACTGCAAAGTGCAAACTGCAAAGGATACTTCAACATTCATGCAATTACTATTATTACATAACATAATATTATATGCACCGCGCCTATGGACACTTACTTAAGTAGGTACTTCATGTACAGACGCTAATAAACTGTATTTTAGTGTAATCGTATACGTTAGTTACGGATTTAATGCTTTAAAAAATTTAATAGAGGTAAGAGGTTAGGATGGAAAGGCAATTTCGCTACAGGCTTTGATTTACATGAAGCAAGCAAGATATAAATTAGCTGACTACAACTATTTTAGAACTTATAATGTAGGATTGTATGTAGGTAATTTTATTATCACTTCAGATGCAGGATGCAGGTGAACTGCTTAATATTATATTGTGTTTTCTAGTGCAGCGTGTAAATCACATAAGTAATCTACCTATACTTGTTATTTGTTACTGTCAACATTGTTAAGAGAGTGGGTGTTGCTAATATTAGGTAATCCTAATTATTTTGTAGTGTATCGGTACACATGTTCGATAATATAAATCCAAGGTGAGGTTCTTTTCAGATGATGAGATTGAAATCGAAACCTGGATAAATTATTCATATCCGGACTACATTCATTCCAATTAGGCCAACCACATTTTTAGGATATACTATACACAATAAAAACTTAAGCCCATTTTTCTATTGATGTTACATATGTTTTATTTCAAAGGTACAATAGAGCTCTATTATTCTTTAGCATTGGTACAGCATAATTACCCACATTACATTTGCTTTGCATTCCATGAACTACTTCTGCTATAAGTAAATTTTGCATTAAATCAGTTATTATTATACAGTAGGCAGAGTAGGCACAATTATAAGATACGATTTCATACACTTGCACACGAATAAGTATAGCAACTAGTGTGTTTGATTTTCATGTATAAATAAGATGAATTTTTTTGTCAAGTCAGAAGTGAAAATCTATGCCTCACTCTTCTGAATTTTTACCTGTAACGTATCCTTTTCAAAATGAGTTCTTCATTAGTGTTGGTCATATTCATATTTTGCTTTGCTCTCGGAATGTTTTCCATACCATGTCGCTGCAACGACTTGAATGTAAGTATTTTCTATTGTTGCACCTACATCGGCTACATCTTCCTTTTTCAACCTCTTTAAAATGATATTCCTGAGTTTAGTACGTCAGAGATAAACAGCAAAAATGCATCACCTTCATTTGTGGACCAGACTACTTTCCTATTTGCGGGTCGGGTATGTCATTTCCCTTCATGTCACTAACATTTAAACGTTTTCAGAATCTTCTGAATTCTTCACGAAATCTCATTTCTTACACATATAGATGGCCAAACATATCCGAATTCTTGTAAGTTTGGTCAAGCCCAATGCCTGAACCCAAGTTCGTAAAATTAATTTAGTTATCAAACATTTTCCAAATTAAGGACTTTTATGAATTAAATAGAATTAAGAAATCAATTATATGTTTTCGTTATGTGTGTAATAGAGCTTTCAGTTTTTCTGCAAGGAGCCTGTGTAAGCAGCATTTGACATCTCATTACTATTATCGACATTAATAATTATACTTATTAGTTGGAAAAATAAACTCATAATATTGGAAATGAGTACAATACAATGGTAAATGCTTAAGTCAATGTGTAGGAAGATATAGGTCCTCCTCATCCAGGAA